>CABFOV010006135.1:0-13472 GCA_902141375.1 Timema poppense | reverse complement strand
GTGTGGACCTTCCGTGTTTACCCATGTATACACAACACACTTACTGAAACCGCAAACTGGCGTTTCGGTAGTTCTGACGGGAACTGGAGGAAGTTTAATACATCTATCAACACCAGGAGAGTTCATTTGCCGGTTTGCTAAAATTCCTGTCACTGTTGTTTCAGCTCGGAGTTTCCGTTAAGAACTGAAGGACTTGATGCAAGACACGGCCATGTGCCAAAATATACAAAAAGTTCAGGAGAAGAAAGAAACATACCAGTACTTATGTAGGATAACCAAATCAATTTCACTATATAACAATCATTATTTCAAGGATAATACTACATTAAATATTGTTTGTAAAATACAAAAGCCTATTTATTACCAAATCAATCGTTATTTTCTTGCACCAATGACGTATTACTACTATAAATTTGGGTAAAAACACAACTATTTCTTGTTCTAAAAATTTTAGTGGTCAAAACAAAACACCATAAATTTTTTATAAATTTTTGAGAGATACAACTGATTTTGGCACCAAACAACTTACCCATTATAATTTTTTTCTACAAGGATATGTTGAGAATTTATTTTCAGAAAACGTGGTGTGTGATCGACTCTTGCACCAAAACTTTCAATTTTAAGTTTGTGCAATTATAAAGTTCACTAGAAATTATAATAATGTACACAACATAAAAGGCTATCACGATGCTCTTATCGTGTTAACTTGTTTCCCTTTTAATATAACAGGACGAAATTTCGTTTGGAGAACTAATGGTTCCTCTTATTGCAGTAAAAGTAAGTTATATTCATATTTATTAAATGTATATATTAATTGGATGGCCATTCCTGGTTGTTAATTTAAGAATAATATGCATTCGGGGTTAACCATGGAGTGGGAAGACTTTTATCATAAATATTAATATTGTAAATGTTATGATTCCTGTTCTTCTCTATACCAGATCTTAAATTTTAATAATGATTTTTATATTATATACTACTCAACATCTACAATTTTAATAGTTTTTTTAGAAATACAAACAAATGCCATGTAATGCTCATACGAGACATATAAACGTATATTAACAGCATATGCTAACGTGTGAAGAACCACAATACTGGTATCTAACGGCGTATTGTGGCAAACACCCGTGAAATTCAAATCTTACCATTGAAAATATTAAAATATGTTTAGAAATTCTTCGTATATATATATTATTTGATACTTAATAAAAATCAAATTTTCTATTAGATCAATTACAGATGGTTTAGTAATAAAATAAAAAGGGAGAATAAAAGAAATTCATGAATAAATAAAACACTCAAACACTCACCAGGCATACATTTTAAACAAAATTGTCATGACTCTTTTAGTAAACTTTCGATTTTCAAAAATCACTCACCATAAATCTAGGATTACATAAGATTTTCACCAAAATTCAAAATTATACACTGTTATTTGTCAGGTCAAACATTCGCTATACACCCACTTTATACATAATCATTATAGAAATTTTAGAAAAATACTGGAATTAAAAAAAATCACATGAAACTGTTTCATATCTAAACTCAGGGACAGACAGACAGAGATGGTGATGAACATAATTGTAAAATCTACCCTTTTGGGTTCGGTGGTATATAAAACGTAAATAACCATCATAATATCGAGGTCAAACTTTTTACGATTATAATACTTTAGCTTGACATGAAAAAGTAAAATTATTCAACATACTAATTAAATATTCCTTAATATTAGCAAAGGTATAAAACAATCATCGATTTAGAGAAATTTTTAAATATTTCATATTAGTAATAATGTATATTTTATAATATACTTCCAGCCAAACTATTTGAAATATAAAAATATATTAGGTAATGAAGAGTTTTACCAATTTAAAACCTTTTCATTCATGCGTTATATGCATCATGCACAAAAAATATTTTAAGTACATTCCATATAGCTACAAATACTTTAAAGTTAGGATAGTATTTTTTTAAACAATAGTGGCTTGTTTCATTTGCGTAAGATCACTATAACAAAAATATCATCTTTACAAGGCTCCATTCAGTGTCCAACCGAAGGTCTATTTTTGGCCACAAATGGAGATAAACTGAATTTTCTTTTTCAACTTCGGCAGAAGCTGAAACCGAAGAAATAAAATAAATTCTGAAAAACAACTCATTTTAAGTTTAATTAAACTCCTTTCGAACCTTAATAAACAAAATAATACGTCTAGGCTAGATACAGTGTTGTAGAAACATTACACTAAAGCTCATAAAGGAAATAATATGCACTGTTTGTACTAACTTTGTAGCATTAGAAACTAAGAACACTGTTACAGAAAAATTGAAAAGATAGAAATTTTCAAAGACCTGAATTAAAATGTATATAGGTTTGCTTATAGCTCAGATATGATTTGTTTTATAAACATATATTTCAATTAAAAGATTTTTTCTTCAATAGTACTACGACTCTACAGCGATAAGATATTTCATTCCACAAATAATTGCCGAAAGATGATGAAAATTGTCAAATTTCCCCAATGTAAGGTATCCTAAAAGTCATTTTCATAAAAAAAAATGAAAATTGTTATCTTGTTTATAATAATAAATATTATTTAGATATACTATTTAATAAAAACCAACGAAGCGAATTTCGAGAAAAGCGAATATTTTTTCTTTTTTTCCTTTGGTAGATTACCCTTAAATTTAGGGTTAGACATCCAGGATGGAATAATATTGTATTGCATGCTGCAAACAAACATTTAATTCAAAGTGTAAATGTCCTTGAAAATAATTTAATGAGATTATTCATTATATTCATAATTAAATTGTAATCTATACATCTTGATGGATTTCAGACGGATGACCTTGAATCACAATGAGGGTAATATCACCAACTATTGGTGGCATGTACTATTTTTCATCGACACAAGTTCTTGAGTTGGAACGGAAGATAAATATTATTAGTCTTTTATAGTTAAAATCATACAAAAAGGGATTCATAAGTCCTAAAGAATGCATATTTTATGAATCAGAAGATGAGGAGAGTTTAGTACCAGCTGATGATCTTAATTT
Source organism: Timema poppense (assembly GCA_902141375.1). Taxonomy (NCBI): domain Eukaryota; kingdom Metazoa; phylum Arthropoda; class Insecta; order Phasmatodea; family Timematidae; genus Timema; species Timema poppense. The sequence goes on along the minus strand of CABFOV010006135.1, from coordinate 10,415 downwards.
TTATGAAAATTTTAAAACTAATGCTTTAGAAGTACAGTTAAATGATATTATGGTGTTGATACTGGTGTGTGGCTATTAAATACATACAGTTTTTATTAATGGCTTTTGTTAACTTCAGTCTTCAAGTCTTCAATATAAAATTATAGCTATAAAAAACAAATTCTTCAAGAGTAACAAATTTTTAATAACTTACTGAAATTATATATGTGCACCCTTTGTTTCAAATACTAATCTGGGAGGGTAGTTAGTTCTCTCTCTCAAAGATTAATTCTTTGCGCTAGCTTTCCAAAAAATGAAGCATTTTAATTCAAAACATGAAAATTAGTTTGTAATGAGAAGAAAAATATTTATCAATTTAATTACACACCACGTATATTTGTTTTATAATATATTCTTATTTAATTAGGATAAAGAAAAGAATTTTAAATAGTTTATATAAAATAAGAAATCTTATGACGTCACCAAATCTAATTCCAGGCTTGGATTATATAGTAAACTCTGAGTAAGTATGGTTTGGCGTAATTAGTATGTAGCATAATTAAATGCATAGCTTCAAATGGGTAGTGAGAATAGAGGTTGAATTATTATTTAAACATAATCAATTTAAATTGTTAGAAAAAAAAATTTCATTATATAAAAGCAGTTTTATGGAGTCTCTACATTATGAGACCTAAAAAATAAATACAATTGGTAAAAAGACTATTATTTTAAAATATATAATATTATGAAATAATACATCTTTTTCCCGAGAGAGTTAAACAAATCATTACGTGTTTATATTTACAATGATCCAGGTTCTGTGTTATATTTCTATGGTAATCATATATCAAAAGAACTGTTTTTACCCTGGGAGCATAAATAGTGGTAAAATATATTATAGGAGCCAATACATTATATTTATATGCTAATATAAAATAAGCTAATTCATAAATGAATATGAGTTGGTAATTTAATCTCGTCGTACATATAAACAATTCAAGTTAAAAATAATGGTAGACGCTCCAGTACCTGAAACAGGAAGAATGGCAGAGCTACGGGAATACCCAACCACAGAACCCAGGAGGATTATAAAGAACATTATAATAATCAGTATATCTTTCATGCTGAATTTCACTGGAACTGCGTTGACTTCTTTACAGAGTAGCATACTTAAGGATGAAGGACTTGGTACTGCAGGACTTGCATGTAGTTTTGTAGGGGTGATTCTTGGGGACATATTTCTTCCTGCTCCCTTTATACGATACCTCGGATGTAAGTGGACTATGGCATTAAGCATTCTAATTGGCATTCCTTATTATATATCTCAATCATTTCCAAGTTTCTTTTCGATTGTCCCAACGGCGTTTATCTCAGGGCTTTTTTCAGGGGTCCTGTACGTCGCCCAATCCACCTACTTTACAATTGTAGGAGAAACATATTCACACATTAAGGGCGCAAAGAAAAGTGTGGTCATCGCAGGTTTCTTTGGCATGTTTCACGGTTTCTTGCAACTCACGGCTCTCTTAGGAAATGCGATATCAACCACTTTGCTATCGGTCGATGAAAATATTGTGAAAAGGCCAAATTTTGAATATAATAAATACTGTGGTGTCAACTACTGTCCTTGGGTTATCATAGAAAATATGACAGAATTAAGTAAGCCCTTGGATCAAACCATGTATATCATGACGGGGGTATTTTCTCTTTTTAGAGTCTTAGCTGCTGTGCTTATCGTATTGTTTGTCGATTCTCTTCAAAGACACCAGTTTTTTGATAGTAGTAGGGATATTCATAGAGTGACTGGTTTTAAACTTTTGTTGGTGACCTTAAAACTTCTTCGTAACAGGAAGCAACAGTTGCTCATTTTTCTGTCTCTTTGGGCGGGAACTATTAACTCTTTCACATGGGCAGAGTACACTGTAGCTTACGTGTCGTGCGGTTGGGGTATTCAAAATATTGGGTATACCCAGATGATTTATGGAGTCTCTGCCACTGTGACGGCCTATTTGACTACTTATTTAGTACAGTATGTTCACAGGATAGTTCTAATTTGCGTGTCTATGTTGGTGCACCTGCTGATGATCATCATGTTAATATTATGGGTACCAACGCCAAATACAGTAGTGATGTATGTTGTTAGTTCGGTGATACTGGCTGCTTGTTGGAATGTGTGGTATCCGATGCATTACGCGGTCACAGGTGCTTTATTTAAAAAACATAAAGAGGCTGCATTCAGTAATATGAATCTATGGTTGGGAATTGCCAGTGTTTTGGGCTTCCTCTACAGTCCTTACCTTTGTGTGAATATAAAAATACACATATGTATTGTGGTCAACATTTTGGCTGTTGTCGGTTACATCTTCGCAGAGATAATGCATAAGAGATCAAGATAATATACTTAAGAGGATGAAGAGGGATATTTGTGAGAAATAAACGTCACACTTTTAAGCACGAACTGTTTCAGTGAATAATATTGTGTGAAATTTTATCTCAATAAAATAACACTAAATTTAACAGTTTGTCAGAACAACTAAACATTTTACACATATTTATCAATAATCTGTTTGCATGGATTATTACTTTCTTAACAGTAGATTTGTTTAGAGTCGATACATATATTCAACTTTAATTACATATTTACCAACGTCAACTCTAGTACAGATGTTATAAATAAACGAGCTGTAATATATTTGAAACAAACACTTTCTTATATCACAAATGTTGAGTAATTTGATAGGTCTTTAACAATAATTTTTAAGCCTGCTACGCTCTTGACCACCCAACCCAGGAAGATTGCTCTCTTTTCCATTCTACAGAGGCAGTGAGGTTCGCATCACTAGGACAGAACTCACAAGGTCCATACGGGCCATTGCTCGTGTGTCCAAGATTAAAGTGCCCTAAGGGCTTGGATAGGGAAAGAGAAAGAAGTAAGGAAAGATCCTCTTCACCCCCTAACACCTAACCTATATAATAGATTTAAGTTTAAGTAGTTTGATGAATTAAATTGCTAAGACAATAAATTTGCTATGTCCGGTTACAGCCGCATCTAAATATCATATCGTTACAATTGACAAACATCATTTGTAAACATGAATCGAACCTGGGACCAGTAATTTAGTCCGTCAATGTTCTTACCACTAAGCTAACTAGGAGGTCCCGTTCCTTGGTACATTCTTCATTCATAGCTTAAATCAGTCTATGAGGAATTTTTGGAAATCGTCAGCAGGAGATTGGTATAGTGTCCTGGTTATAGTGTTTATGATCTTCTTGAACTGTAATTTAGCGGAAGTTAAGATAAGAGTTTAGAGATTAAAGATGTTGATTATGTTTTGCACCAATGCTAGAATTTTTTTTTAAACTAGCATTCTTATTTTCACATTTTTGATGAGCGTATAGAGTAAGACGTTTAAATAAATGGGTTCAGATAGGTGAGAAATATATTATACTACTTGTATATAATTTGGGTACTTGATGTAAATGTAACCCGAAAGCTGGTTTTAGGTGCTTACCATCCATTCGGTTTTGGACATGCACTCGGACTTTCGACTGGAGAGGACTGTCCACACCAACTGGTAGTAAGCTTTGTACTAACTTAGGGAAGTTTAGAAATTGCGGTGGTTACCTTTACCTTCCACATTGAAATTTTAAAAGCGAGGGAGAAAGGGTCTACACACTTTTGCCAAAAATGAATTTCACATATCTTATAGGGATCCTTTACATATCACGATTGACATGGGACTGACGGTTTTACTTCCCCTTCAAATAAAATTGCACTATGTATTTGTATTGATCAGCTAAAATCTATAGTCCTCTACTGGGTTTGAAGCCACTAACATCGGGTCCTGAGGTGAGCACTTTACCCCAAGATCACCGATATTGATACAATTGGGATAAATAGCTTGATAACTTTAGATGGCATGACAAAGAACAGAGTGTCGTTCCAGAATAACAGCTTAGACTAAATATAATTTGTGCCATAGTACTGGAATGAAGAAGATTTGTAATGACTTATTAGAACCTTTACAGGTAAATCTGTTAATATTATTTTTTAAACTCTATATTCTTGATACGACACAAAAATGCCTCATAATAACAATACCCAAGGATTTATTCTAGAAGATTCCCATGGAAACAATATTGTTTTTTTTCTAAATTGCTTTAAAAGAAAGAAGATTGTCTAAATACTTTGTACACGTCAATCTACAATGTCCATATTAATTATGTTACATTCGTTATACCTATCAATATAAACGCAGATACTAAATATTCCATCAAAGAAACAAATCCCAAAGTTTAAATATCATGGGAGACGTTCAATTACCTGAGACAGAAAGCATAGCAGCTCTACTGGAATACCCAATCACAGAACCCAGGAGGATTATAAAAAACATTTTTATCATCAGCATTTCATTTATGGTGAATTTCACTGGAACTGCGCTATCAGCTCTACAGAGTAGCATACTTAAGGACGAAGGACTTGGTACTACAGGGCTTGCATGTCTTTATGGAGGAGGCATTCTCGGGAACTTATTTTTACCTGCACTCCTAATACGATACCTCGGATGTAAATGGACTATAGTAGTAAGCATTTTGATGGGCATTCCTTATTATATTTCTCAATCATTCCCAAGCTTCTTTTCAATTGTTCCAACGGCATTTATCTCGGGGATTTTTTCAGGAGTTTTGTACGTTGCCCAGTCCACTTACTTTACAATTGTAGGAGAAACATATTCACGCATTAAGGGCACAAAAAAAAGTGTTATAACTGGAAGGTTTTTTGGAGTGTTTCATGGTTTCTTGCAGCTTACAGACCTCTTAGGAAATGGAATATCAACTGCCTTATTGTCTGTCGACGAAAAAATAGTAAAGAGGCCAGATTTTGACTATGATAAGTTCTGCGGTGCGAACTACTGTCCTTGGGTGACCTTAGGAAACTCGACCGAATTAAGTAAGCCCTCAATTCAAACCATGTATATCATGACGGGGGTATTTTCCGTTTTTAGAATCATAGCTGCCATGCTTATATTAATATTTGTCGATTCTCTTCAAAGGTATCAGGTTTTTGATAGTAGGAGGGATGTACATAAAGTGAATGGTTTTAATCTCTTATTGGTGACCTTAAAGCTTCTTCGTAACAGGAAACAACAGTTACTCATTTTCCTGTCTCTTTGGGCGGGAACTATCAACGCCTTCTCTTGGGCAGAGTACACTGCAGCTTACGTGTCGTGTGGTTGGGGTATTCAAAATATTGGGTATACCCAGATGATTTATGGAACCTCTGCTTCCATTATGGGTTTTTTAACTTCTTGGATAGTACAGTATGTTAACAGGAGGATTTTAATTTGCGTATCTATGTTGGTGCACCTGCTGATGATTGTTGTGCTAAGAATATGGGTGCCTACACCAAACACAATAGTGATGTATGTTATTAGTTCAATGATACTGGCTGCTTGTTGGAATGTGTGGTATCCAATGCATTACGCAGTTACGGGAGCTCTATTTAAAGGGCAACAAGAGGCTGCATTCAGTAATATGAATCTGTGGTTGTCAGTTTCTAGCGTAATGGGCTTCCTCTACAGTCCTTACCTCTGTATAGATATAAAAATATACATTTGCATTGTGATCAACATTCTGGCTGTTGTCTGTTACGTTCTCGCTGAGATAAAGCACAAGAGATCCCAAGAGCCTGGTGAAGAATCTTCATGATAGAGTATTCGTCATTGTGTTCAAACTCTTAAAATTTCACTTAAGTAATTTTGTACAAAGTTGTATTTTATCTAATATAAAACCTAGAAAGTTACATTTTAGTTTTCCTGCAAGTTCATTCCTGGTAAAATAGCTTAAAATAGTTATGTTAATAGTACCTAGCAAGTTACATTTTAGTTATCCTGCAAGTTCATTCCTGGTAAAATAGCTTAAAATAGTTATGTTAATAGCACCAATACGATCTCAAAAACAATGTTTCCCACTCACTATCTAACCAAGCATTTCTTTGATAATTTTAACACCAATGAAGATATTAAACAAAATTTTAAGCGGAGCTGCCTTATTTTGTGAGAACTTTGATGACATCATAACAATTGTTGGAAGTGACCACCTTTTGCTTCTAGATAGGATTGAGCCAGGTGTACCATATTTTGGAAAGTCCTTGCCCAGTACGTCCGCTGTCACTGTCTGAATTTATCCGGTGATGTTTGCTTTCAAGGCGTCTATGGTTCGTGACTTGTTTGGGTTAAACTATCCCTTTAAGTTATTAAAATAAAAAATAAACTGACTATGTCAGATCGAGTGAGCGTGGTGGCCAAATTCCTTTCAAAATCACGCAGTCACAGAAAAAGAACTGAATTTTGGCCGTGCTGGCATGTGATGTGTGGAATTTCGCTCTATCCTGTTGAAAATCTTCAACACATTTATACATCTATTGGACGACGAGAAATTCTTCACTGGATACTTTGATGTTTGTGATGTCGCTCCATCCTCCCAGAAATCAATGATGAGGAACTCTTCAGTGGATATTTTCAGCAGGATGGAGCGACATCCCACACATCACACGCCAACATGCCCGAAATTCAGTCCTTTTTCGGAGACAACGTCATTTCGAAGGGAGTTTGGCCACCACGCTCGTCCATTATGACGCCACCTGATTANTCTTGTCAGAGGTGAAGGAAGGGTTTGGTAATCAGATACACCTGATTAATCTTTTGCAGATATCTGAAAGGGCAAGTTTACCGAAACAAACCACAAACCATAAACGCCTTGAAAGCAAACATCACCAGATAAATTCAGACAGTGGCAGTGAGCGTACTTGCAAGGACTTTCCAAAATATGGTGCCCCAGGTTCAATCCTATCTGAAAGCAAAAGGTGGCCACTTCCATCAATTGTTATGATGTCATCAAATTTATCACAAAATGATATGTCTGCTTCAAATTTCGTTGCAATATCTTCATTAATGTTAAAAAAGGTTAAAGAGACTTTTCCGTCATATGTTCCTTCTAATACTAGGAAGAACACATGCTTTTATTTTTGTTAAAAATTAATAAAATTTATGGTGTTCCAAAAATTATGTCTTAAGCCATGAAAATGTTAGTTTCTCCTTTATGTCTTAATTAATCTTCATCTCACCTGAAAATTAAAAGATTTTATTCACCACCGTGTCTTACGACCCATTCGGGTTATCTGCTTATGCACTAATTACGCTATTGGTTTTAGGGATTAGGAGGGTTACATTAAAGTAAGTGTACCCACATTTAAGTGGAGGGAGAGCTAAAAACAAATTTGGATAAACCACCCTAATTACACTGACCAAGATTCGAACCTCTATCTCCTCGCCATCGTTAGTCACTGCAATAGTAGCATGTTAAACCACGCGACTACCAAAATGGGTTCAAGGAATACTAACTGAATACTAACTGAATACATTTCAATATTAAGCCCAAAGAGAAACAATAATTTAGTTTGGTTGGTTGTTTCATATTCACATTAGTAGGTGAACAGAGTTTCTTTAACAAATAAACATTACATTTTGGTAATGTTCCACACTTTCATTTGATTTGAACTTACATTTACATAGATACATATTAACACACAAATATGACTATTTCCACTAAAAGGCAGCTTAAATTACAGTAGCAAAGGAAAAATTCAGATAGGCCTTAATATGATTGTGATGTGTAGTCTGTAAAATCATTTACTTAATACCAAGAAACTTAGGAATACTGAATTTGTGTATCTCAGACGTATCTACTTTCACTCATATTGAGACCCATACGCATGTTTTAAATCTCTATTTTAATGAACCATCAATTTCGGTTTTAGTAAACCTACAAATTTTCTTTTCAAGAATAATTGATATTCCATCATTGTAATTCTTTGAAAACATTATTTTGTTGTTTGAACCTAAATCAGATTTACTAGTGTTCTTATTTTGGTGGCACATAGAGCCGTGGGTACAGCAAAGAAAGACAGACAGGCTTATGCTCTGTACGCTATAACCTTTTCCGACAGGGAATGGAGGAGTGTTTCAATAGCCACCAAAAATAACTGCTTCTTGCATGCTGGTTTATCCGCTGGATGTTTGGCGTTAGAGGGAAAGGATTTAATGTCATTCAAAGAAATGCTACAATTTAGTAAATGTAATTGTAGCTAGGAAATTATGTGCCTCCTATTTCATACAAATCGAACTCAATGTGTACGCTATGTCCAAGATATTGAATGTTTCAGGTTACGATTTTTTATCATAAAGAAAGCATGTTACATAGCATAGCGTCCATACTAAATTTAAGCTCGCTATGACTCTCTTTTTGCGTATCATTCATATTTTTTTATTCGCCATCTTCAGTTTATCAAGTTTTGGTTTTATTATCATAAAGATAGTATTCTTCGAAGCGCTCATACAAAATTTCATATTACCAAGGCTCAAATTGTTAGTTTCATCCCCTATTTTGGATCCGGCATATTATATATTTTAGGTTTTGGATTTTACTTATAAATCTAGCATACTTTATAACATCCAGATCAAAATTTAAGCTCTTTAGAAATAAGTTTGTACGTTTCGTCCACCATTTTGATCAGAAATTTTTAACTTTCCATGTTTTGGATTTTTCTCATAAATATTGCATGCTACATAGCGACCACTCAGAATTTGAACTCCCCAGTGTATTGATAAGTGTGAGAAAGAGCCCTGCAGCTTCATGTTACAGTCACCACATGGATTAGATATAATTATGTAGATACTATTGGTACTTTATCTGAGTAGGTCTTTATGATTGTGTTCCTTAGAGGTTTGTACAAAAACGAAAGTCTTATAAAATCGCAATATTTGTCGCATGTTTTAAGACGTACTTCCGTAATAGACTGGATTTATGGTGTTGGAGGGATCGGAATCTCAACCTCTACTGGGGGGAGAGGGGGAATTTTTTTGTTAGTAGTTTTCCACTCTCCCTTCACGAAGATGTGGATACACTTATTCTCATCCATACCGTTCTCGTAAGATAAGGAACGATTTTAAAACTTGGTGATAAAAATAAACTTTTTAAACGTGGAAAGGGGGCCTGCGCTATGGATGAGACTCACCTCAGTACCTCAGGGATTGCTTCAAAGTAGATGCGATGGGTGTGTGCCCCTACACATTGGTTCTACCACCACTCCTTAATGTATGCTTAACGGGTTCAAGGAAATTGTGGTTTTGCGTTATCCCATGCACAGATGGAAACATACCCCACCCGACCTCCCAAGCTCTTTCCAACACCACTGTGTGTTTACTTGAAATCTACGACAGAACCCTATTCCCACCCACCCTCTTTGTCTTAAAACAGCCACTAAGGAAATTGCATTTTGTCTACTAGGCTTAGAAAGTAGCTGATACCTTTTCCACTTCAAATCTATGGCAATTAATATCAATGGTTTCATAAACACACATTACGTGGTGAAAGCGCTTTCCTTTTGGCTTGGTTTACTTTTTCATCGTTAAATTAAAATGTGAAAAATAAATGTTTATTTTAAATATCACTTAAAATGGTGTTCTAAAGTATTTTTAGATTTAAGTGACTTGTATCAGTGGGTACGTGGACAAAGAATAATTATCAGACTGTATTTCCCGGTAATTGATTGTTTGGGTTCAAATCTCGGCTGGGTGTTTTTTTTCCTAAATGGCTTCTCACTTTACCTTTATAAATATTATACCTGACTCATAACCAATTCACTTGCATAGCTAGAATGCATACATCCCGGATCAATGATAATATGCGATGCAAAAAATAACTTTGTAACTATATTACCTTATAAAATATAGCCTTTATTAAAGTTATACATAATATTTTGCTAATTAAATATAACAATGTAGACCCAGGCTTTCTACTGACCAATAATTCCAAAAATGTTATAACCACACTATCAGGTTTCAATCCCCACAATTTTTTCTTTTAATTTTGAACGTTTTGATTGGTTGATTTAGTAGCGTTTAAAAATTAATATAACATTTTAAAACATATTCTACAATTTAAATATGTATTATAGAAACCGATTTCAATAAATATTATGAGCTTATATTGACGAGACTTTTGATGTCCAAAAAGTGAATTAACTCTATGAAGATAAAGAATAAAGCATTTACCAATAAAGAGAAATAATCTAGAGGGTCCAGAATGTATCATTAAATCATCTTGTTACGATAAAGAAAAGGAATATAGTGTCTCCATTATGTTTGATTAAAACCTCTTGTTTCGATGAACAGAAAGAATATAGCCTGCCAATAATATTTTAATATAACCTCTTGTTTAGAAAAAGAGAAATATTATAGAGAGTCCATAATCTTTTGCTAACACATCTTACTACTTCACCTCTAAATAATATCAGTCAGGGCTATCCAAATTTGAATATTATAATTGGTTAGGAATATATAGGATATATAGGCATATATAGGAGATGAAATATACCC
>CABFOV010006134.1:0-36920 GCA_902141375.1 Timema poppense | reverse complement strand
CGAACCTCGATCTCCCCGTCCTCAGCAGTCGAGCTCAACACGACTAGCGCGTTAGCCAACTACGCCACCGAGGCGGGTATAAAAATAAAAAAGTGAATGTTTTTCAAGACTGGAAAATAGCTACAATATTTTTTTTTAGAACCGCGTCTTACTACCCGTTCGGTTTATACACTAATGGTTTTAGGCGTAAGGAAGGTTTTATTCAGAAGTGTACCCGCATTTGCGTGGAGGGAAAGTGTAAAACAGTTTTGGACAAACCACCTGCAGTACACCCGACCGAGATTCGAACTTTAACTTCCTGTCATCGGCAGTCTAGTCTACTCAGAAAGTAGCGCGTTTGACGACGCAGCCATCAAAGCGGGTAGATACGATAAGTTGGGCCCCGAGCTTTCAGAGCGTCCAGACCTCAACTGCGGCGAACTCGCGAGTTTCCCTTTGATGTTTTCAAAACTATTATATACGAGCAGCTCTTGAGCTCTTTTCGAGTCACTGTCCAAATACAACTCTTGAGCTCTTTTCGAGTCACTGTCCAAATACAGCTCATGAGCTCTTTTTGAGTCATTGTCCAAATACAAATCTTGAGCTCTTTTCGAGTCACTGTCCAAATACAGCTCACGGGTTCTTTTCGAGTCACTGTCCAAATACAGCTCATGAGCTCTTTTCGAGTCACTGTCCAAATACAGCTCACGGGTTCTTTTCGAGTCATTGTCCAAATACAGCTCATGGGTTCTTTTCGAGTCACTGCCCAAATACAGCTCATGGGTTCTTTTCGAGTCACTGTCCAAATACAGCTCTTAAACTCTTTTCGAGGCACTCTCTAAGCACAGCTCTTGAGCTCTTTTCGAGTCATTATCTGAATACAGTTCTTGAACTCTTTTCAACTAATTTTTCAAATACTCTTTCAAAATCACTACCAAAGTACAACTCGTGGATTCTTTTTAACCCACGAATAACAAACTGTTCAGGTCGATTGGGGGACTGGATAATGTCCAAATGTTGACTATACATTGTATACGGCCCTAGATGAGACATTTTATCTTCAATTCATGGTCAGTAAAAATGCGCCATAAACAATTCATCGGCCTCGAGCCGGCGGCTGTTATTTCAACGTGATGGACACATTGTTGTCAAAAAATATTACAAGAGAAGGTCGGTAATCAATGGAGTTGGGGCCCAAGGACAAATGGACCTAAATTCACGATATTCGGAAATAACGTCGTAAGATTATTTTGTTTGTTCAAGCGAGTATAGAGCTTTTTTTTTTTTTAAAAAGACATATTGTTGTTGGTGAAATAATTTGAAGTCTCTTGATTCACAAACTTTTGTTCTAAAATAAACATTGTTTTTATAACTTTTGTAATATTTTTCTTGCTATATAAATAATAATAGCACCGCTTCTGTAGTCGAATGGTCCAAGCAAGGCGTCACGCTCTGCATTAGACTGGACAGCCAATGACGGAAAGATTGGGGTTCGACTCCCCGTCGGATGTACCTAAGGTGGTTTTCCCCAGATGATATCTTACTCTACCTCCACGCAAATGTGGGTACACTTTATCTAAATTCTACCTCCCTCTTTACTTATTCATTATGCGGATAGTTCGAACAGGTAGTAGACGCGGTGTATTCAAATACATATCTTAATGGAAATGTAGGGGATATAGCCTACGTAATGAATTGTACTACTTTGGATTCGCACGCTCGTAGAAAAACTAGAGCAGAGTAGAAACGTGGTCACGCGATTTCAGCAAAATCAGCGCTGTCCGCTAGTTGTGGATTAAAATAGTTTCAGCTCTCTCGGCTCTGCGCGACCACATCTTCTTGGGAGACGCAAACAAATTTCATAGCGCACGCACCAATAAAGCCAACTAACCTGATTTTATTACGAATATACATTTGGGGTACCTTTTAGAAAATATAAACATATTTTTGGTGGTCAACATTGATCACATTTTACAGAAGTGGTATTTTATAGTTTTTTTGATATATACTAAATGAAAGTTGCAAATCACAAAACTTGACGTATAAAGACACGAAAGTAGATCTTGTCACTTTTTTCTAGCTGTCGGATATATTTTTCTAGTTTTCCGACATCCATTCGTAAGAAAATTAGGGTCCATGCAAGCAGACAGCTGCGTTTACTGCTGTTGTGATGAGATTTCCCGTAAAATGAGAAATGCGTGTGTCGTTTACATGTTTTATTTCGATTGTTTACACGACACATTTTGATTACCAGCAGTCTGAAGTTTTCGCAGCAAAGCATCATGGGCAGTGTTGCTAATTTGGCATTTTTTAACTTTTTTGAATGACATTAGAGTTTTTATTTTGCATTGGGGAAAAAATACTTTGAATGATTATTAAAATTGTTTTCTTTGTTTTAAGTAATATAAAGGTGAGGTAGGCAAATAAAAAATATCACTTTCGATTTCGGGGCTGTGGCACAATGTATTTGATGAAGTAGGCTATTAAGTATCTTTTTTAAAATTGATTACAACAATACTTTATCTTGCTTCAAGGATTCTAGCAATATATTTTGAGCAGATTACACCTTTATATTATTTACCATGATGCCTTACATTTACGTTGAAAAAAAAAAATGCTCAGAAATTTTTGCTTTATTTGGTTCAAATTTAGTGAGAAATTAGAACATTTTGTTGGCTTCTGGTGGTATTTTGGTAATATGAGTTGGCAACCGATCCTGGATGTTTATTGATAACTTAACTTACATTTCTTCTAAGTGTTAGCTAATTGCTATATAAGTGTTGCGCGTGAAATGCTTTGCTATTCAATTCAAATTTTTTATTTTGGTTTTCAGCGTGAATCCAGCTCGCCTGTAGTTTTTTTTGGCACTGCGTATTACTACCCGTTCAGTGCTTGTACTTCCAACTTCCAATGCATGACAAGGGGTCGCGTGTTTCACTAACCCTGTTGTTACAAATGTGAAATGTCATTGAAGTGCGTTATGGTATGGTATTTTTTTAAATAATAAATGATGGCGTGACCAAGTATCGTGATGCCCTGAATGTTAGAGTAGGGAAAGAAGGCCGAACGCCCCTTTTTTTACTTAAGCGAAAAATGCTCCTAACAATAAGCTCACTCACTATACACTGCACATCCAAAGTTGGAATTTTCGCAATGATGCGCGGAGTATTAGGATTTAATTCAGTAAGGGGAAAAGTTTTTTTTTGTGTGCGCACCGCGTCTTGCTAACCTTCGGGAAGGAAACCTGCACTCCGCATAGGGCTATGCAGTGGCGGCCGGTAGCCTCGCGAGTTGGTCAAGCAGCTTTGGATGTGGGATTCTGGGTAAAAATGTTCCAAGGCATGTTTATTTTTATGTTCAGGCTTTACATTCTTTGTTCAAATAATTTTAGTGGCATAAAAAATATGTAATTATTATGTTAAATACATAAAATTATATTCTGAAAATTGAAACCTGGACACGGGAATCGAACCCGGGACCTTTGGCTTAGTACACCAATGCTCTACCACTGAGCTATCCAGGAATCATCTCGTACTGAGGGCGACCGAGGGTCATTCTTTACTCATTTTGAGGCAGAGTCTATGATGGACGTGCGGAAATCGTCGGCTACAAATGTGTGATTTTTTATTAAGATCACGAGCTATCAGATAACGCAGCCACCCTCGACTTGGCGGTTGGCCTATTGCTGCCATTTGTACAATTATTATAATTGTACGAGATTGCATATTAATGAATCAAATGGGCAAAGCTATTAATTATGTTTTTTAGTGAGGATTACTCCATCTAGACGAATCCTGGATAGCTCAGTGGAAAGTTCAATACCGCCTTTGCCCCTGCTTTAGGTTTGCAAATTGACATAACCATTAAAAATATTAAAATGTAGATTATGGTTCTAACTTTATATGTGTAATTTAGGTACTACCGAACTTAATGTATTTTTAAGTTTCCAAGATTGTCCATCCCATCTCTCTTGATGATCTTTCTAAAATAATAATAATAAGAATCACATTATGGTAATGTTGGCCAAACCATGACTCATTTTAAAGCTTTGTGTGTCTTTAGTATTGGTAATAAAACACATTAAATAAAGATTAGACAAATATTTTGACAAGATCTGCAAAAAATGTAAGGCTTAGTACAAAACAACACATTATTTACTGTGCAAAAAGATTGAACAGGATGTGGCTTAAAGATTGTACAACTTTTGACTTGTAAACATTGATAACCTTGTCTACTAGATGCTTACTTTTTTAAAGAATGATTTCGTAGCAGCCAAATACTTGATCAGAACAAATATTATAAATTAAAATGATAGGAAATTAATCCTTGAATAGAGAGGATTTTGACTGTTGAATAAATATACACTTTGAAAATGATACTCAATTCATATTCATAGCCTTTAGGAATTATTAGGTGAATATTGATTTATTTTTTTATGATTTTTGTTTCAGCTCCCACTCAAAGGCCACTCCGCTCCCTAAGAAACAGTTACATCTCCTAAGAGGGTTCCATTCTACACACCACAACAATAACCTGATTTGTGACTTTCATTCGAGATATCATCAAAGATGGGTCTAGTCCACTATGTACATTTTGTATTATTGTTCTTGGTTTATGTTGCAAAATGCCATAACGAGTATGAGTGCTCAGACTGGCTTCCCCAATTTAACGTAAGTCATTTTTATTTAACATTGGTTTGTGACCGAGATCTTCTGTGATAAGTATAAAAATCTTACCACAGAATGATCTAAGTTTTTCCCTGTACTTTACTCTAAAGATTACACAATATTAGGAAACAAAATTACCAATAACTGGTAGTGAAAGATAGTCTTGGTTTCGAGACGAAACAGCATGGCCAGTGGTAAAGTATTGGCACGCAAAGCCAAAGGTCCCGGGTTTGATTCCCACATTCAGGTTGTAATTTTTCACTTAATTGAAAATTACAACATATTATCAGGAGTTGAAAAATAAATGTAATTTGTTGTTTATTAAGTAAACTGGGCTTTCTGGTAGTTGAACCACTGTCTTCCCAGTAGCTCTTGAGTTCGGGGTTATGAACATAAGTGAGTTAAGTAAGGAGAAGACAGACATAAGATTGAACCTGACACCTTAAATATATTCTTCCATTAATATACATTACCTTCGCCTGAAGTGGGCAGTTTAATTTAAAACCATTTAAATATTAATTTTAATGGTGTGTGAGAAGGCCCTTTTGAGCCGAGTTTGAATGGAAATATTTGGTTTTATTTGAGTTCAATTAATATAGAGCAGTGTTTGTATTACTCCAAATATTTATAGTTAAATTTCTGTAAAAGTTCCAAAGGCCAACCATAAACACAAATTATTTTTTTTTAGGTTGATACATTTTTGAAAAAAAAAAAAGATCGAGGGCCTGTTCTCTATGAACCGATCGAGCAAAACTGAATTTGATTAATTAAACTCAAATTTTTTTTTTAGATAAAATTGATAATTTTAAGTAGTACTCAAATTTTTAGAGCTTTGGAAAGTTTTCAAGATAGACTCGAACTTGAATTTTTGAGTACTTTCACACACCTAGTAATTTCATATTTCAGTGCACTCCTAATAATATGTTTTTTTTTCTTCAGAAACCTGATGAACCAGACTGCTTCATGCCTAAAGAAGGTATTAGTACTGTAATTGCTCATGATAATTGATTTAAAATTGTAATTAAGAATCCAATAATTTTGGTAGTTGTATTATTGTTTTAATTCAGTGGATCCAATGTAACATTTTGCTGATTCATACTTCTAGAAGTGTATTTATTAGTGGGTGTACAAAGGTAACTTTTTTTTCAAAATGCGTTGTGAAGAAAATCATGAAATATGCGAAGTAAAGCCGAAGTTTAAGTTAATGTTTTTGCTATAACATAACACTACTTTTAATTTCTAAACTATCCATTATTTACTTACTCTATGACACTAGGAACTCATTGCCCTCACTCACAAAGTACACCACCTTTCCCTTTCTTGAGTTAATTCTATCCAGTCCATCTCATTCTCTCTCAGGTCTTTTATCCATTAAGTGCATCTGATTAAATAGAAAGGTTTAGTGGGGGAAACAAAACAAAGCACATTATATTATTTCATGCTAACATATCAGAATTTATCAATGCTTATTTATAACTCTATAAGGAAAACCTCTTTTCGCTTAATGAGGTAATTGTATTATATTTTTATTATATTTTATTATATTTTATATTTTATTATATTCTTACCTTCTTCCAAATATAATACAATGCTTATTTATGTCATTTGAACACTAGTCATTGTTAAAGTACGGTTCGGTATCTGTTCTAAAAATGATTTTATATTGATTGAAATATCACATTTAGTGAGCTGTGTCAAATCTTTTAATAATATATCAGAATTTCTATTTCCTTCGAATTTTGAGCTATTGATTTTTCCATCTTCCAAAAAAGCATAAACGAACTTAAATATACGTTAAGGAAGGCATATATTACTAAGAAATATAATTTAAAAAATTAGTTTAGCGGATGGCAACTATAAAATTTTTTTCTTAATGGTTTTTATATTCAAAAAAATTAATTTATAATGAGTAACTTTTTCTTTATTCCACTCAATCTGTAAAAACCTAAATTTAATAAGATATTATTTATAGCTACCCCTTACCTTCCTCTATTGATGTACTATCAAAAAATATCAAATTTTGCCACTATTATTTCCCTTTATAATTTAGTTTATGGGGTGTATGGGGGGTGGGGGAGAGAATTAGATGAAAAATTAGCCTAAAGATTATACATTCATAAAGACCAGGAATGTGTGAGTAGGCATTTTTCACTTCATGTCGAGATTGAGTCGAGTTTGCATGTAAACAAGTTTTGTTCGAGAAGTATATGCAATATGTGTACAGGAAATATTTCAAGGTTAATTTCTTTAATTACAGACAATATTTTTTTTAGAATCTATACATTTTTTGTGAAAAAAATACTATCACACAAATTGGAATTTTTAAATAAATTTAATATAAATTGTAAAGTTTTTTTTAGTTAAATAAAAGGAAATATTGAAGGACTTTATTTGCTATTAAATTATATCTTAAAAATTAAATAAAATTAATCAAACTAGGAATTTTAAAGAAAAAGATCGAAAATTCCTGATATTCAAATTTTTCGAGCTAAAAAAACTCTTCTTGTATCAATTAATTAAAATTCGACTCGAACTTGAATTTTTGTGTACTCGCACATCCCTAATAAAGCCTTTTTTTTTCACGAAGATATATAAACAATTGTAAACAAATCCAATCTTGTATAGCAAACAGCAATAAAT
The DNA here is from genome assembly GCA_902141375.1 of Timema poppense. NCBI lineage: Eukaryota > Metazoa > Arthropoda > Insecta > Phasmatodea > Timematidae > Timema > Timema poppense. The sequence goes on along the minus strand of CABFOV010006134.1, from coordinate 29,634 downwards.
GAATTTGTTTATTTTAAAAATTGTCCCTACGTTAATTCACATTATTAAAAAAGAGCTACCAATGCCCACACATTCACACTAAAAAATAGTCATATTAATGTATTTGCCCATTCTGTACAGTTAGTAAGGGTGTACGAAGCTTCGACTCGGCATCGAAACTTCGAAAAAATGTCAGCTTCGACTTTTGTTACGAAAATAATTCTGGCTTTGAAGCTTCGTCAATAAAATATTGACAGCTAAAATACTCGATTTATGGTGAATTATTGCCATTTATATATAATATAAAACAATATTTATTTGGAAAAAAATCCTACGTATTTCAACTGTAAATTGTAACTTGATTTATTAGACTAAAATAAAATATTAGCAACAATAAAACATTTTCTAAGTAATTTAAACACATTAAGTTTAATAAACAACAATAATTATAATATATTTTTCTAGTGTAAAAAAAAAGCAACAAAAAAAAACTCAAACTTTGATTCGGCTTTGAAAATATTTGATTCGAGTTCACTTCGAATTGAAAAAGTGAGCTTTGCACACCCTTAACAGTTAGTATAATATACTAAATAATTCCATATCAAAATATACAACTAATCATCATTACAAATCACCTATCTGAATGACAATTTTTTTTTTCCTTGGAGCAGGGATTGATAACCTTCTCACCTTAGCACCAAGCAGTCCTTATCCCGTTTCCTGGGTCATAAATAAAAGTGACCTGGGTGAGATTGATGTGGAGTTTGCAATTTTGTCTAACTATACTGACTACATCATCAATCTTGCGGTCAGTAACGTTTCTGAACACACCTGTGCTGGTCCCCATCTCTTCAAAAAACATTCCACCCGAAACTACATAATTGCTCACTTCAACGACAGTGAAAATGACAACTTTTTTTGTGAAAGGGTAAGTCAGAGTTTGTTGATTGATTTTATTCCAAGCATGCATAGTTATTAATTAATAATATAATCAATATTAAATTAAAACATGTAATAAAACACATTTCAGACAAAAATGTATTTATTGGTTGTATCTACTTTTAGCATTATGGTTGGGGTTGGTGAGTGGGTTTGCAAGGGGTGGGGAACCAGGGGCTACAAGCATATTAGCCTAGGGTGGCCATAACCCTTAATCAGCCCCTGATTGTTAGTAGGAATGGAAAGGGTATTTTCAGAGGACATTCACAAGCACTAATATTGAAAGTGAACATCAACCACGATGATGAATAATATTTTTGTGAACAACACCCTCTGCACCTTGCCATTAACCGAACCTAGCTCTTCCTGTCACTGGCGACTCGATCTAGTGTTAGTCTGACCCCTTAGACCACATTGCCATTGTTGCAGCTCATTATTGAAATGATTAAATCCCTTCTGTGGATCATCATCATCATAAACTGTTTCCAGCCTGTCGCTAGGTCGGTTTAGTAAAATGCCTCCATCTTCCGGTTTCTTTCCACCATTCTTCTCCTCTCACTCGCACACTTGCTTATTTCGTCCTCCTCCTGTGATTAAATGTTGAATTTTCCTAACAGAGTCTGTAATGGACTCTGCCTTAAAACATGATTGAAGAATGATCCTCAGAACGGGACGACTCCTGGATAGCTCAATGGTTATATGATTAGCATACTAAGCCAAAGGTTCCGGGTTCGATTCCTGTGTCTAGGTGTCAATTTTTAATCTATTGAATATTTATAAGCCTAAGTTAAGTCTTCCATATATTAATATTAATATCTGCTTGTATAACACACAGTCATGTTTTAAGATATTCATCCGTTTTGTCTACATTAGGATTTCTTATATATTGTAGAGTCTAACTACCTGTTCAGGTTATATGTGTATATGATAGTTAAACAATTATTCTAATAGGCTAGGGATAAAGAAAGAATCATTTTTAAGAAAAATCTTCCCAAATTTGCATGAAAGTAGTGTGGGAAACCCTTTAAGAAAAATCATCCTAAGTAGACTTGACTGGGATTCTAACCCTGATCTCCCTGTCATAAGCAGGCCAGTATAACACAATTGTGAAACCTCAGATCATTCGGCTATTGAAGCAGGTTTGAGATTTCTTAATTTTACTGTTTTACTAAAAAAAAAAATCTAAACATTGATTACTAATATAAAAATTTGTTTATCCACAGACTGGTCATTTGATATTTCAGTACGTGTACACTGGGTGCTATAGAATAGAGATCGAGTCAAGCTCCCCCAACAGATTTGAGGGATCCTATAAATCTTTTACACGTTTCATAAAAACAGACTATGTAAAGATTGGCTTAACGAAATCTCCTATTTTTAATCACAACTTCTACAACTCTATGTGAGTATCTTACATAATATTCTGTATGTAGTACTTTTTAAAATTCACTTAAGGTGATTGGCGCCCGACACTTATGGTAATTTGTGTTTTATTTAAATTTATAAGGTTTGTAAGAAATCTGATGATAGGGTCAAACACTCAAAAAGGCCAAAAGGACACATTCAAGATAATTCAAAGTAAAAAAAAAAGATCTTGACATTTTACAATACCTTGCTGTATGTATAGCAATGATTTTAATTTTCGGTAGTAATTATTCTTGATTAAATTATTTCAGTGCCACTAGCTGATATGGATGGCTAGATACCTTCTACCGTTAAATTTTTCACTAGCTGATCTGACTGGCTCTATCTTCTACCGTTAAATGTTTCACTAGCTGATCTGAATGGCTAGATACCTTCTACTGTTAAATGTTTCACTAGCTGATCTGAATGGCTAGATACCTTCTACTGTTAAATATGTCACTAGCTGATCTGATTGGCTCTATCTTCTACCATTAATTGTGCCATGAACCGATCTGATTGGCTTTCCAGATTTGCGCTAGTTCTGACATTACCCACTAGATACAGTAGGAATGTATTAGGTTGCTAGAGCAATAACATTCCCCTCTATTAAAGAAAGTATACGCTGACAGAACAATCTGAAAAATGGTTTAATAAATAACCGTTTGGTGATTTTTCTTTGTACAACCTTATAAAAAGGATCAAATAGCTGGGACACTCTTAGCAGGTGAACCTTCTACGAATGTGGCAATGATAAAGTGTAAAAAAGAGTTAGTGACAATTTTACTAAAATTTATTAAATGACGGTTATCTTTTATTTAAAAAGTGGTCATGTACCCAAATGGAGCTAATATATGTTTTTTTATATTCTTTTTACAGGATGCTACGATTAATATTCAGTTTTGACCATGATGCTGGAGGCCATCAGCTGAGCATCAAACTAAGTGATGAGATCAACTTTGATCTAAAAGATGTTTGTCAAGATTCGGGTAGTGAAGTAATGTGCTGCTCATATATGGTAAGTTTAGCTGATATTTACAAGGATTTTTGTTTTTTAATTTAGCTATTCTTGTTCTGAAATGGCCGCTAAACAAGCTAGTTACATATTTGAGATTTGTTCATAGGTGTAATATTATTTATTGTCTTAATACTGTTACAAGGTAGGGCACTGTATCTTATTTAACAATAAAGTTATTTAATTAGTTTTGAATTGTTTTAATTTAACAGGGTTTATCTTTTTAGCCCGACGAAGAAACACAATGCAGAACTCGTTCTTCAAAATATGCCACGGAGTGTATTTTGGTAAGGAATTAAATCTTTGCTACTAAACAGGAATTACCCGCCTCGATAGCGTAGTTAGCTAACGCGCTAGTTGTGTTGAGCTCAACTGCCGAGGATGGGGAGATCGAGCTTTGAATCTCGGTCTGGTGAACTGGAGGGNGGGGGGGTTCCTAAATGGTTTTCCACTCTCCCTCCACACAAATGCGGGTTCACTTCCTCTAAATTCATTCTTCCCAATTCCTAATCCATTAGCGTAATTAGTACTTAAGCTTATAACCCGAATGGGTAGTAAAACGCGGTGTTAAATAAATAAATAAAAATAAACAGGAATTTTAAGGCAGTTTTATCACAAAAGCTGACATGTGGCTTAAGATCATTTTTAACTTGTTTAGAGAAGAAAAAAATCAAATTGGTGTGAAGGTTATTTGGTACACCATAAGGTGGTCTTTGTTTTTGAAAATTGTGGGTTTTTCCAATTCTAGTAAAAGCATCACAATACTGGTGTTTCTTTTACTGCTGCAATTTTCATTTTATTTTATTCACAAGCTTTACTGATAGCCTCATCGAAGAACTTGTAATTAAAACACTGTAATCTTAGTGCTTATAACAGTCAGGAATCTTGAAGTGCTTCGCTGACTCGAGAGGCTTTGTAATAATTCCTTTCCTTTTAGATTTTAGTTCTAGAAGTCTGGTGGTTTTATTAACTTCCCTAACCATGTTCGTGACAACTGAAGGGTTTTCCTGAATAGAAGCGACCAAACTCGGCATGCACTAACTGCCATCGATATAAATGATCAAGTTTTTACCTTTGTTCCAATACTCTTCTTCGCTACAGTTTCAAAAACTGTGTGGTGCCTTCTATGAAACTGCAAACTAACTGTACTGATTTGAAAAAGTAAAAAAATTTCACTATTTTAACTTATAATTTGCAAGAATAGGCCAACTCATGATTTAACAGAATGAGCGAAACAGTGAATATACAAATAAAACTGGCATTTCTAATTTGATTGGCCACAATATAAGCCCAGATGTATAGTTCAATAGAAGCTATATAGAGTTTTTTAATTTTAGTTCAGAGCGTCCTTCTCCCACCAAATAATTATTTCTTACGGACTTCTGTGCTGGGGTGCGGGGTTAAACCCTTGGTCTCGGCACAGATTTATCTGATTACCAAACCCTTCCTTCACCTATGACAAGTCATCTTGTGAATGTGGGGAATGCCAGGCCTCCACCGTGGTTCGGATTCCACATTAAACTGTAGGTCCTCCATTTCATCTCACTCAATCACCCTACCATTACACATTAGCGTAAGTGCGTACAACCTGAACGGGTAGTAAGACGCGGTGCTAATAATAATAATAATTATTATTATTATTATTATTATTTCTTACATATGTGCTTGCATAATTAAAAACAACATTTGAAGAGACATTAAAAGGGGTCATGGCCTAACTTCTCCCCACCCCTTCCTCTCTCACAGGCGCGACTCTGATCTCCTCTGAATAAATAACTTAATACAGTGTGCTCGGACATATGAACAAGCTTGTCCAAGGTGGCTCACAATTAAGAATATGGAAATCTACCTTCTTGGAAAGCAAAAATCTAGTGTTGATATCCATTCAAGGTTGAAATAAATATTCAAATATAAAAAGCTTGAACAGAGTAGACCGAATATAAAATAGGTAAATAAAAGAGCAACTGATTTTGATTGAGGTAAGGATCCCGGGTTTGATTCCTGGCATAGCCGAGAAATCAAAAATAGGTGAAATATGGGTTTTCCTTTTCACAGTGATGAATTAACGGCTGGGAGCCGGATGTTTCTGTTCTAGATTAAAGGATTAAAGTTAGTTTAAAAATCACTGGCTGCTATAATCATTCAATTCAGAAAGTGCATGTAAAATACCTCAAATAATAATAATAGTAATAATAATAATAAATTGCTTGAACTTTGTACACACCGGATTACCTTTATACACTTGTTTATTCAAAGTACTCGATATAAATGGAGGTACCTAAGAAAAAACTGAATATAATTACATTCAAATTAACAAAGAAAAATATAAAAAAAGTTTAATGCAATCCAATTTTCATAGGGGTAATCTTATTTGACAGTTTGAAAAGTTATTAGTACTTTCATGTATTCATACATCAGGTCCTGTGATCTGCATCTGTCATCTTTGGTAGATATTATTTGTACCTGGTAACTATAAAATAAAACTAATAATACAGTAAAATATTATCAATAAGAAATGTGTAATAGTATATTTTTTTAAAGGTCCTTTTACTAAAATCATGCTATAGTTTTCACTTTTATTTCTTATTTATTCTATGGTTGATGAAACATCATAATATTTTTCTTATCCGAATATATTAAAAAATTAACAATAAAAAAAAAGTTATCAGTTTTGTGTGCAAATATCACTGCGACAGGTTGAAAGCTATATGTTTACCACGAAACAGGCTGCTCCTCTCAAATAACTGCCTAAAATAGTCCCTGACCTACATACTAAAGTGTGAAGTCTGTCATTAGATGACATACTCAACTAGTTTGTTGAATATTTCCTTTTTATATAAAAAAAACCTTAAAAATAGTAATATTATGGTTTATTTAAAAAGCCATAATGTTTTGTTTCTTCGAAACAAGGGAGAATCAATTTCCAAGGATTGCAAGACTGTATAGCATTATTTTAATACTTGAGACATATATTGTTCTATTACTAAGCTACATTTCGTTTATTTAATTCTATGTGTATCTTAAAAACTGTTGAGTTTTTTTAATAGTAAAAATACTTTGTTTCTTACTCACAGAATGCAGACCTGTACACATTGACATGTGATGTGCAAAATATCAGTGCTGGGAACTACTGTATAACTGTAAGTATTTTTTCAAGCAATGTTTTATTTTTTTAAAGTTATTTAGTTGATTGACATGCACTACCAATAGTCATATTCTTTATTCTCAAAATATTGATACCTCAGTACAAAATGTCTACATTTTAAAATCACTGACTTTTCAGTATTATGTATAAAATAAAGTGCATTGATCAAACACAATTTGCAATAAATAAAATGATAGAATAGTAGGGAAATAATATAGCATAAATAAAAGTAAAAACATTAACACATATTTACACACACTTTAATATGTCGATGCTATTATAGCATCTTCCTCAGGTCTACTACTACTTCGAGAGGAAGTTGCTATAATAGCATCGAAATATTGAAGTGTCTGTAAACATATGTTAGTGCTATTATAGCATCAAAATATTGAAGCGTGTGCAAATTAATGTGTTAGTGTTTTTACTTTTATTTGTGCTCTATTATTTTCATACTATTCTATTATATTTGGAGGAAGGTATAGGAAAGGTGGATAGAAACATATAAAAGGGACAAACACGATATGGCCTTTACAATGAAAAGAACAACACAGTTCACACTTTACATTGCTCCCATTGGACAAAGAGGTAATGGTTGACTCTTAAAGAAAATCGATTGTCACCGCTCAATCCCAATCGTACTATTCTATAATTTTAATTACTACAAATTGATTTTTCGATATGCAAGTAAAACGGTTTGAAACAGAATGGAATTGGATGTGTAAACCTGACTGTTTGGATTATTAAAATATCACTTTCAATAAAGATATAATTTAACTGTCGTTGTCATAATCATCATCATCCATCATCAACAGCCTGTGGCCGGGTCAGTTTAATAAAATGCCTCCATCTTCCTCTATCCTTCTACCATTCTTCTTCCTTTTAATCGTGTCTAATCTCTCCTTTCACTTGCACAGTTGCTGTTATCTGCTCCATATATTTCCTAGTCACTCTTGCAGTGTTTTTATTACAAGTTTCATCCCCTTCATTCTCTTTGGTATTCTCTCATTTACTCTCCTTATTATACAACTTTTAAGTATAACCTATATAATATCTAATTTAACTTCATCTGAGTTTAGATGACCTTCTCTGTAGTCTAGTGGCAGTGATATTAGTATTAACTTTCCAATATATTTGGTTTCCTCTTCACTAAGATAAAGGTGTTTTTTTTTCATTTCCATTAATAAGTCATCATAAATTACAAACTTAAGAATAACTCTGATATATTTTACCGAGCTACAAATGATTTGAAAATTCCTGCTTATTATTATAATTATTTTTTCATAGTTAACTTTAAAATTAATATTAAACCTATGGTAAATTCTCAAAATCATGTCAATTTAAAAAAAAAAAGTTTTAAAATCACAATTGGTTTCATATTTAGGTTATAAATAGGGACGGGACCCTGAATCCCTCTAATCCTTAAGGATATTTGAGGATTCAAAAAAACTTTGGATTCAAGATTCAAATTCTTAAATTTTTTTTGAGGGGATTTTTTTTATACCTCTAATACTGCTTATTGGTGTTTCAGAACTAAAGGATGATTATAGGATGAACTTAACAACCAGGCTCCAGACCAGTAATTTAACACTTTTAACTGAATGTTATAATGAATGGATTATAAGAAAGAATGTTAACATTTAGTTAGTATTTGGATTTTCTATTATTCTATTATATTTATATTTTCTATTTTCATATTTTTTTCCAAGATCCAGATTCGGAATTTTGGATTCGAAAGTAAATTAGAGATTCAGATTCATAAAATAGTGGATTCGACTCATCTCTAGCTATAAATAAAATTTAAGACATATTTTTTAACATTTTATGTACAATAACAACAGTAAATTTAAATTCCAATTACTGTAAGATATGAATAATTTTGGAGTATCTTTGGTGAAACATATCGTTGCTAAGCTGTTTTGTGTAATACAACACTTTATAGCTTAACCAGTAGTAAGTCGACACAATTATCTTAGTCCTGCCTTCAATTCTCAGAGACGACTTGAAATGAGTGGATTGAGTTTGGATCTGTTCTTTTTCACTAAGTGCTAAATTAACCGTCTTATGGATTTACTTCAGTGGCTGCATGCTCTAATGAACTACTCTTGCAGTAGACTAGACTGCCAATGACAGGGAGATCAAGGTACGAATCTCGGTCCGGTGTACTGAGGGAGGTTTTTCCAAAATGGTTTTCCACTCTCCCACCATGCAAATGCAGGAACACTTCCTCTAAATATAACCTTCCTAATCCCTAAAACCATTAGTGTAATTAATACATAAGCATATAACCTGAACGGTAGTAAGACGTGGTGCTAAAAACCCTGTTAAAAGCCTCATATAGAGTCTCAATTAGCTTTGTAGAGAGATGCGATGAAAAAATAAATAAATGCAGATAAGGAGTATTTAGACAAAGCTTTATGCAGCAGATTAAGACATTAAATGCATCCAAATAATAGGAATAAAACCAGTATTTAAAAAAAATCTGTTTCAGGTGGATGTAGAAGATGACAGGTGCGATGTCAACAGTGTATGGATAACACCCCCCAACTATTGCAGGCGAACTCTTGTTCTCAGTAAGTGAAACACTAAATGAGGGCTTGATCACAATATTATAGACAAACTCTCAAGTTTTATAAACATGAGGAGTATTAGCTTAAATGACTCAGACGTTCCTAAAGAATCTCACAAACACCTTAAAATGACTAAAAAAATCACTCATTCCAAATAAATATGACTTTAAACTCCAAAATTACCAAAAAAATAAATATAAAAACTGACCTATAAAATATACTTTTATGCAACATGAAGATCATGAACAAAGCTTATATACTTATGAGCATTGTTTGTGATGTACAAAACAAAAGATGAACTTTCATCAAAATCTGGGCCCTGGTTATAATAAATAAGACATACTAAAAACATAATTTTCTATCTGTGTTCACTTGCATACATATTTTGTATTCATCTCTTTATTTTGTCTCTAGATCTAAACGAAACTTTACCAAGCTACGACTTGACAGAACTCTTTTCCGGGGATAGTTACAACATTATCCTTTCTGTCATGTTGTCGATCTTGGTACTGGCACTTGTGCTTGTTGCGCTTTGCTACTTCAAGACCATGATGTATTCCCATCAAGATTCACGACATAGAAGGGATGATTCTTTAAGGAAGCCAAGTTTTATCCCCTTGGTCGGAGGAGGTAAAGATAACCCGGTGGTGGTGCATTGTCGTAGCTACTGTAATGCTTGCGAGATCCAAACAAATGACTAGTAATCAAAATGTACATATTGCTTGGCTAGTAATTGTTACTATTTTGACCCAACATGGTGGCTACATGGTGGCTACATGGTGGCTACATGGTGGCTACAGATAGGGAAATTTTTTGATGTCAATGAAAACGGAAATGTCGAGGAATTTAATCTAAAATAAGGAAAACTCGGGGAATTCAAATGCTTGATTAATCATGGTGGCTACATACAAGGAAAACAGGGAGATCCTGGAAAAGTCATGGAATTTTTTGAAGTCAGGGAAAACAGAGACATGTTAGGGAATTTAATCAAAAATAAGGAAAAGTCAGGGAATTTAAATGTTTGATTAACTCTGCACCTAAACGTTTAAACAAAAGTGAGAGTTTTTCTCAATGTTAACAAAGTGCACTGCCTATATATCTTATTCTAACATGAGATGGTTGGACAGGGTTTATTTTATAACACATTTATACAGGGACAAGAATAATAACTAATTAAATAATAAAGAATTAACAAGAACTTATATGAATGTTGATGGTTGATAGCCTAGGATTTTTTGAAAATATGTGATCAATAGTCCCCCTGTTATTAGAGATGGTATATTCGAATCCTTAACTCCTCTGGTATTTGCGAGAGATTCATAAAAATCTCAAAAAGTATCTCTAATACACTTATGAAGATTTGCAGTTCAAATAGCATTTAGGAGAGTATCCAACAAAATTACTAAAAAGGATAAAACTTTATTAAAATAATTAAATTACTAATCAAAAGGACTTTCATTGTCACTTATGATGTAATAGACATGATAAACAAATTAACATTTGCTAGTGGCACTAAGACTTTAACAACTTTTTTTTATTAATTTTTAAATATTTTATCTTTAAAAATAATTAAACATGTTTAAAGATTCGAGGATTCGATTTTGGACTCAAGATTTATTTAACAACTGTTTAAATTTCCCTATCAAGCTCAAATCATTTTCTTTTTAACACCAATGGCGAGTCACTTTTATGAAAAGTGAATTTCTATTCCCTAATACTACTCTTTAAAGTGACTTAAATTTGGATACTCCCCCTAGAAAACGCAGGGAATTTTGTATTATGAAAATAGTTGGCAACACTGAATAACACGTGTTTGGGCCAGATTCATAGTCAGACCTGGCACGCCTCAAGTGTGGCACGAGACCAAAGAGGAATGGGCGAGTTTTAAATGGGAAACTGCCCCATTTCATTCCATTCCAGTTTAGGTAGATGTCATCTTGTGTTTGGTTTTGAGACACATTAAGTCTGACTGAATCTGGCCTTGTGTCCTCATTGGTAGTTTGTATTGTCAGTGCCTTTTTATGAAATAGAATAGCTTTAATAAAGTTGATCATCATCATTATTATATATACATATTTATATAATTACAAATATTATTAGTGATGTAAAGTAATTCAAATGTTCCTATATTTACCTTAGTAAATAGTCAATATTTATAGAGCTAAAGAAAGTTACTAATTTTGTAACTTTTGGTAATGAATATTGTGTATGTGTAAAAATGAAAAGTTTTCAATGCCACTCATGGGTAATGAAGTTAATACATTCCAAATCAAGTCATTCTCTTCTTTCTTTGTGAAATCATAAATGCCAAATTAATCTGTGCATGTCTTCCTTCTTGTACTTACTGGGTGTCAATTGTTATGCTAAATTAGTCTAATTAATCTATTAAAGCTTGCTATGCTATTATCTTATATCTTATTTTGTTGGGAACAGGACTAAAAATGGTTTTATAAGAGAGTTTTAATTTTGGTTTTTGTGTGAAATTGTTGTATTATATTTTATTTTGTTGATTGTTTTATTTTCTTCTTTTTTGTGAACTGTACTTTTATGTGTTGCTTTTTTATTTATTACTATAAACAATTTTGTAAACATAAAATAAATATTATATTGAAGATATGCTATAAATATTTTTGCTATATATTTGTTCTTTCTTTCCTTCCTACCTCTCTTTTTTTTTTTTTTTATAGAAATTGTGCTTTTGTGCCTGCTCTACGCATTTTCTTATTAACATCGTTTTTAATGACAAACCTGCTTTCTCTTATTAATAAATCTTTTTGGGATTAATAAAAACACACCATCATAAATTATTAGGTTTTATTTCACAAGTAGCCTATATGTTAGCACCATTAATTTTTTCCAAGACAAGAATAAACCCTTTTTGACATTTGTTTATTAATGTCAATTTGAATGTGGTTTTATACTATTGTTTTTTTAAATAAATATCAGAGGTGTAGTATTGGGGTAGACTATGAGACTTAAGTCTCCCCAAACCTTCTATTGGACAGTTTGGATTTGACCCTCAAATCCAAAATTTATCGAATCCTTGATTTTTGAATATTCTTAAGGATTTGAGGGATTTTAAGTCCCATCCCTAATTCACACAAGATTACATTTGGCTCACAAATAAGACACAAATAGATCAAGTCCTTGTGAACCAACTTCTCCACACTTTGTGCATAAAACCATTACATTCTTCGAGATTTGAGAGTCCTTAGTTCTCAAGATCCAATAAACATTTTTATTTCACGAGGGCGAACAATTCTCATACTTTGCACATCACCATTTTTTGTTGTTGACAGTATTAGTAATAGTTGTTTGCTTTCTCTTACTATTAATACTATCTACTAATAAATATCTTTTCTAAGTTTCTTTTCTTGTTTTGCTGATTATTAATCTGTAACATATATAGTTGTAACTAAAAACTAAACATAAAGTCATATGATTAACGGTAGTTAAAGCATTTTTGGTAGAAAATATCACTGTTGACTGCGTGAAAAAAATATGTTTGTATTTTCTAAAACATCCTTTCCACCATTTTATTAGTAGGAATCTTTGCAAATCATCCTAATTTTTTTTTAAAATTATTTACTTTATAAGGACAGCTATGATGATAGAGTAACATTCATTTGTTTAAAAATTTAGCTATACCGTAAACTGGGGTTACTTTGGCCCAATATTTATATTTGTAAAAAAGAAAACTCTTGAAAATTTGCCAATATCAAATATACCAAAACTAGTTTTGCCAGTATTGTTCCTTAGGGTTATTAGTGCTTGCACATGCTTCTGCATATTTGCAAATGCGCCAGAAGTTTTTTTTTTAAATAATTAAAAATTGGGCCAATGTTGCCTTAGCTTGGGGAATCATTAGCCCACTTATAATTTTACTAAGAAATGATATGTGTTTTAAATAATGGGTCATTGTTACACCTTGGTGAATGGTTATTGACCCCGTACACCCAATAAATCTTTAATAATTTCTTCCTTGTGAACCAAAATTACTTAAAAATAACAATAATATTGGGATGAAAATTACAAAATTTATTTCTATTTCTTTACTACACTCATATTAAAGTCCACTTACAAAACATCATACAATTAAACAAAATTGTCTAACTCAGGGACAGAATAATATCCTCTCCTGATAAATTTAGGTTCATTGATTATCATTTTTATGTCTTCCCATCCATAGTGTAGGACATCTTCCTTATCTGGCCATCTCCAATATTTCTTGTGCTTTTCCATGCTGTTCACTGAGGGGCCTGGTTCATTACTTTTGGGAAGTGAAATGATCTCTCCTGGATAAAGATCTCCACTATAATAAACGGCGACACAGTCACTTTCTTTCAAGTCTAGTTGCCAAGCCATTTTCTCACTTTCATGGACATAGGAGGTTGATGGTCTAGGGCTTTGAACTGTTTCCTCGTCTTCGTAGTTTGAAAAATTTAATGAATATGAATCATCCTCCGCACTGTCATCATGGACACTGAAATAATCTGAAGACTCTGAACCATCAGACACAACAATACTTTTTTTTTGGTCTTCCACTCATAGCCAGGCATGTTGTCATTATTTGAAAACTCTAACACTTTTCGTCCTAATTTATTTAGGTAATGTTTCACGATGTACCTAAGCTCGTACTCAGTGATGGGAAACCCAAATTCTGCTAGAATTTTCACATGCTCGGCAATGCTTTTTTCTTCTGCTGGTGACAGTATTGTCTGTCTTCCAGGACTTTTTTCAAATGAACCCTTTAGCTGGTTTTTTATGGTAATTCTTGGAATATTATAAAAGGAAGCAGCAGCTCTTTGGGATTTTGCACCTGATTTAATATCTTCCAGGCATTGTTGCAATATTTCTTGCGAGTAATCAGCATACTTTCGGGCTCCAGGCTTTCTAACATGATTTCTAGGCATACTGGAAGGCTTCTTATGCCTGAAATATGAAATGTTAAAAGATCCAATCAAAACTGAGCATCAAGAATTAAGATTTTAAAATAAAATTAAGTTTTGGGGCAACTTTAACCCAGGGCTAATGATGCCCCAAAACGTTGTAGAAATGAATTTAAGTCACACATCATTAAATCTAACTAAAACCAAGTAACATATTACTAAAATTTACATTTATTTCTTAATACTAACTAAATAAAGAAACAATAAAAGTACTTACCAGAATTTTTAAGGCTTTGGTCTATCCGACACAAGATAAAGTTTGAAGGCTTGATGGAACAAGTAAAACACAAGTAAACAAACTAAATGATGCTGACATCTATTGTGAGACTAAAGAATTGATAGAGACATAGCACACACAAGGCAATACTGCCATTGATGGGCTACAACAGTTACTATTGCTCTACATCAAAAACACATCCTGCAAAAAAAATTGAAATATTTTTTCTTAGGCTGGGACAATGTTGTCCTAAAGGGCCAAAGTAACCCCAGTTTACGGTAGGCCTAAAGGGATAAATATATGTTTAGGGCTCTGCCATCCAAATTGGACTTTGGCTGCGCCCACTATAATCCTCCAGATCCCGTGTTTAATATCTTCGACGGATCCTCAATCCAGATTTCTTTAAAGGTCTTAGTCCACTAGGTCCACCCATTTCCTTCAAGATCTTCCATATTGGCTTCAAAACTTTTCCTATCTTCTTTATTAATATTTAGTCTGAGCACATGTCCAAGCCATAGCATTTGCCTTCCCTTCGCTTCACCAATAACCGACTGGTCTTGCTATAATTATCTGTTTCTTCTGACTCTCCATTCACCATTTTGCTTCACTGGACAATGCATATTTTTTATAAGTATTTAGTTTTAAAATATATAATATTAATTTAAACATCACCACCTTCCTACATAATACAATTAATTTTCAAAACAATGTTGGTTGCAGTGATTTCTTCACTAATAAAAATAATTGGTACTGCATAAACTTTCTTGCTCTTTTATCTAAAAATAGTGACATTTGCTTAAAACTCTTAAGAAATGTGAAACAAAATAATAGACTTTGTTGGACATTCTACCAACTTTGAGAAAAGAACATCTTGGTCTGCCAAAGATAAAAAAATCAATTTCCTATTTCACAGAGCAAAATAAATAAATAAATAAAATACTTATAGCTTAGAAACTATTGATTCAATACAAATATATGTCAGATAAAATATATCTATTTATAAAAGTCCTACATTTTTTGCCATAGTAAGTAATTTTGTATCTCAAATAGTTGCTGATATGTGATCAAATTTGGAAATTTCTTTGTTTTTAAAGTACCCTCAAAGCTATTTTAATGGTAAAATGAGAGTAGTCATTTTATTTTTTATCTTAAACAATGCCAAAATACGAATTTTGTTCAAAATTGTTTGAGCCAATTTTGAAAAAAAGTGTTATGCATTAAATTCTCAAATAAAAAAAGTATTGTTTAAATAATCATTTGATACATTTTAAACTAATTTTGGTGTATAGAGTCTTACTACCCAGTCAAGCTATTTACACTTATGGTAAGAAAAGAAAGGGGAATTTAGAGGAAATATACCCATATTTGAATGAAAGGAGAGAGTGAATTCATTTAGGAAAGCTATCTTCATTACCACTCGACCAGAATTCAAACCTCAATCTCCTCAACATCGGCAGTCCAGCCAATTACAAGAGTGATGCGTTAGACCAAGCAACCACCAAAGCAGGTTTTGAATTAATTTATTATTTTCAATGACTGCAGATGATATTATATTTGTACTATCTGATTCTGACACTGAAAGAACACTAACCACAAAACTAAAAAAAAAAAAAGATTGATAAACTTGCCTTGGTTCTGGCAATGTTCAAAGCTCTAAAACTTTGATTTTGTTTTGAAACAAATATTAACTTTGACTTTACCTGAAAAAAATTCCTGTTTCTACAATTACGAGTTTCAGAATAAAAAATACTGATAGTTAAAATACTAAATTTATGGTCAATTTATACCATTTTGAGCTGTCGTCATTGTTGGCGCCATTGTGCGAGAAACCATTGATTTATGTATATATGCATATATATATATATATATACATATTTATATGTTTGCTTTACATAAACATTCATATATATATATATATATTACTGATAACATATATATATATATATTACTGATAACATATATATATATAAAACTAAGCTACCCACTTCAATGGTTCAATGGTTAAATAGTCTAATATGTCACTTTCATAACGGACTGGATTGTTGATGACAAAGAGATCTTTATTTGAATTCCACTTAGGTATGGTGAAGACTTTTTTTTCCTGAATGATTCCCCACACTACCTCCATACAAATGTGGTCACATTTTATCTAAACCATACCTTTCTTATTCCTAATTCATTAGTTTTAATAGGAATGTGCCCCAAATGGATAGTAAGATGCAATGGAAAAATAACCAACTTAACTCTTATAACCTTTGTGTTTAAGCCCCTATATAATCCGTTGGTGGTAATGTTATCTGATTACAAATTCACTAACAACAAGAATGCCTATTAACAGAGATTAACAGAGTTATGTTACTAATTAGGGATGTGCGAGAACCACTTTTTCAGTTCGAGATGTTATTGAGGCGAGAAAATTAAAAAAATATTGAGATGCGAAAACGAGACAAGAAACTATTTTTAAAACAAATTTTTTCTTAATGATGCATTTAATGAAACACTCTCATTTCTAACAAACTAAGATTATGACTTGCCACGTTTGGCTCCTTTATGGGGGAAAAAAAATGAACTTCCAATTACACCTTATATTTACTATAAAATAATGTTAAAAGTTACCAAACCCTTCCGTCACCTCTGACAAGACATCTTGTGAATATGGGGAATGCCATGCCTCCACCGTGGTTCGGATTCCACGTTAAACTGTAGGTCCTCCATTTCATCTCACAATCATCCTACCATTACATATTAGCGTAAGTGCGTATAACCCGAACGGGTAGTAAGACGCGATGCTAGCAATAATAATAATAATAATGTTAAAAGTAATAAGTTTTCACTTGGCTTGGTAAGGAAATTTATTAATGCACTTATTTGCATATTTATAATATTTTATTTTAAATTACAGAATTTTTGAGAACCATTTTATACGTTTGAGACAAGATTAAGATATTTTTTTCTCGTCGATATCGAATTTTTGAGTCTCTCACTTCTCTATTACATTGTTTTTTTTATCTTTCAGATAAGGACTCAGATGATGTAATAAGTCCCGCAGAGAGAATATTATTACTTTATGCATACGATTGTGAACCTTTCATGGAGCTAATGGCTACTTTTAGAAAGCTATTGAATAGTTCTGGCTTTGAGGTAAGGTTATGGTCTAAAAAGCGTAAAGGTTGTGATTTTTGAATGTTGTTTTTCTTAGATTATTTCGTTCAATTGATCCAAAATTAAGGTTATTACTAGAGATGAGACGATCAAATCCTGCAATATTAAAAAAATTCAAAATTTGTAAGAATCTAAAAAAAAACTAAAACTAAAAATCTCAAATACAATTGACGTCAAATAACAATTTTAAACAGTAGGAAAAAGGAATCACATAAACTTGTTAAGTTGGGAGGGTAAAAATATAACAAAAAAGATAAAATTGTATTTATATGATTAATTTACTAAGAAAGTGTTCTTTTTTTTTTGTTCATGACTCAATAGATGTGACAAACAAAATATTATTGGTCAATGGCAACTAGTCTTAAACAAATTTTTTAATTCAATTCTAAATATATTCACTAAAAAATTATTTTTTTTTAAAGGTTTGCAGATTGGGTTTTGAATTCAAGATTCGAAAAAAAAAATCGATATTCGATTTAATATTGGGATTAAAGAAATATAATATATATGCTACAGGTAAAGCCTGTGCTTGGGTAAGGTTGAAATTATCTCAAATAAATGGATAATGTTAAATAATGTTTTTCAAAGTTTATCCGGTTAATATTGACATCCATCCACACTTGAATAATGTCAAAATCTTAGGGTTGAGGTTAGTTTTGTTAGGTTAGGTTAGGCTAGGCTAAGTTATATTAGGTAATTTTAGGCTATGTTTGTTTAGTTTAGGTTAGGTGAAAAGAAAGAATCAAAACGAGGCATTTCGAATGTTGGTGCATTGCTATAATTCAATTTCAGAGATCAAAATGACGTTCCAAATTATAATCTGTATTCACACATGCTTAGTTTTACAAATAGTATTCAACATTATCCAATTCTTCTTGGCTAGTGTCAAAATTATCCGGATAAGGTCGAAAATGAGATAAGTTATTTTCTGATTCTGACTATCCATTTCACTTGGATAATCTCGACATCTCCCGGCTAATCTCAACATTATCCAGATTTCTCACATTATGTGTAACTTATATATGATAAAATTTGATCATAATTATCGAGAAATAATCAACCACACTACAAATTAAGATTACACTTTTATTTCATATAAATAAACATATAATTATTAGCATTTTGTATATGCTTATTCAATGCTATTAAAGGATATGTTATATATTTTGAATGTTCAAATTTAAATTTTCCCTCCAGGTTCTTGACTGTTTTGATGAGCACAGTTACAACGACATTAGTGTCCATCCGACACAATGGATCCTTGACTTATTGTCAAACAGTAAGGTGAAAGTAGTTATTGCATCTAGTAAGTGTGCTAGAAAGCAACAACGGTTTCGCAACAGAGTGTGTTACATAAAGGACAGATGTTTCAGTCCCTTATTTCTTTATGGACTGGATTATATAACCAAAAACAACAGTACTGATATGTTTGAAAGGTGTTTTCATGTCAGGTATGTGAAGAGTATTTTGTAAACACTTTTTTATCCACTATATTAAGAGGTCACAAACTCAAAAGCTTATGGGGTGAGGCAGATAACATAAATGAGGGAAGGGTGCTTTTTGTGAGACAAATCAACATGCAAAATATATTTAATAAAACTGAGTTATGGTGTAAGCATGTGACATATCTATTACATTTACAGATTATATTTCAAATTCAATTAACCCACTTCGATGGTTGAATGGTCTAATGAGTCACTTTCTCAATAAGCTGACCTGCCGATGAGCTCATAATTTGATTCCTGGTTGGGTGTACTCGGTTGTTTTTATAAATGATTTCCTCCCCCTCTTTGCCCCATGCAAATGCTGGTACACTTCTTCTAAATACAACCTTACACATCCTTAAAATGTTTGTGTAACTAATCCATATGCGTGTAGCCTGAACAGGTGCAGTGCTAAAAAAAATTAAAATTGAAAAAGCAATAACTAAACAAATGTAAGTAGTGGAATATTAGAGGTTTATTTTGTAATTTATTAATCCTTTGATTTGAAACCTGATATCTTTTCATCTATGCCTTTTATTTTTCGGTAATTTTTTTTTTTAGTAAGAACAGAAATCCGGATTATGTTAAAGGTTCTGGTTTTTAAATGTTGGCTGCAAACAAAATAATGTTTTTTACTCTAAGCATTTGGAGACAAGTGGTGTCAATAGACCATGTAAACTTGTGCATTTCAGTTTTAAAGTGAATATAGTTTATAATAATAATAGCCTTTATTTATCTGGTGAAGTTAAGGCTTTAGTCTTTTCTTCCACTTAACCAGTGTTGAATACAACATACACTATTACATTTATTGAAATACAATTTAATAAAGAAATATTCAAATAATCAGAAAAACATTCACACGCTCATTCACACAATCATTTAAAGCTCAAGTAGTTTCAAGAACTCAGTTTAGCTTATTATGGTCGAATACAATAATTATTGTAAACATTTTGAAAATAAAATGTGGTCAATAAAATTACATCTTTCATAAGCAGTTCTGATAATTTTTACTATTCTATTACAATTATAAACTTAAAACAACACACAAAAAATGCATAAATACACATTGAGAAATTTTTTTCTTTTATAATCTAAGTTTTATAAATGAAAAAAATTAATCCTAAAAATACATGTACACAGTTATTCCTTACATGTTAGTTTGTGTTACTATGTTTACTTTCTTATAGAAATCAACAGGTTAATAAACGACCAAATTAAATATTGCTACTATTTTTTTTTGCAAGTTTTAAACACAAGTAGTACTGTTAGCAACTCATACCACACTTCTAGTGAGCTCAGGATCATTCTTAACTTCCACACCACTTTAATAATAAATCTTTGACTCCACCACTATATGAACTCTCTCAAAGCATACCATGCATCATGCGAAGACATAACACTATAGCCCAGTGTTTCTCAAACTCTCTTCGGTCATGTACTCTTTTGGGACCGTGTGCTAACCAATGTACCCCTTTTATTTCTTCACAATGAAAGAAATAACTAAACAAATACCTGTTATTTTGTGAACGGTTTTATAAATGGTATTTCCAAACCTAATAAAATTGCAATACACACACAAAATCACACACATTATTTTGAGATAAATTAAACAAAGCCATGACAGAGGGAAAGAAAGGCTTAAAAAAGTCCATAACATTATGTCAAAATAAACACCAATTTGGTTAGCAGACCCACTATTATTAAGACTATGAGGTACTAATCACACTCCGTTGTGTGTTGCGTACCCCCTAAAATCTTTCCTGTACCACTAGGGGTGTACTAGAGTTTGTGAAACATTGCTCTGGCCCAGTGCTTGTTTCCACTTTATTCGTTAATTTGTTTTGCAAGCTGTAAGATGAATTAGAACTTATTAAAAGCTAAACACATTGATGGGGGAGACTTATTTTGTTAGTTTTTAGACATATTTTTTCAACCAACTCAATATTGTTTCTTAAAACATTAGTACCAGGTAAACACAAATCATGAGCGGAAATAAAAAGCCATTTATGCTATTTTATTTGTAAATTTGAGAAATAATCAACATTTATTTTTATTTTTAGGTTCGATGGTTTTACAGATGAAGAAGATATGTTAGACCATGTTACTACTACAAGAATTTATACACTTCCAATCCATATTAATGAACTTATCTCACATTTGAGGAAACTGTAAGTATACACTATGTATTTAACTACTCTCATAGCTACAAGTTTGTTTACAAGTCTATTTTAAATTTAATTGTATTACATTATTCATGTTAATATATTTGGAAGAAGGTATAGATAGGAAAGGTGGGTTGAAACATATATAATGCACGAACACAATATAGCTTTTATAACAAAAAGAAGAACACAGTTCACACTTTATAGTGCTGCCACTATACAAAAATTAATGGCTGACTCTTGAAGAAAATTGATTATCACCGCCCGATTCCCCTACCTTGGTTTCATTCTATCGGAACTCATCAGGGAGTGTGAAACACACAACGCAACTTCCTAAATGTTATATTTTTATATCCACCTTTCCTGTACCTTCTTCCAAATATAGTACAATTACCTCATAAAGCTAAAAGAAGATTTTCCTTATAGATTTGATTCTGGTTAAGTAACTAAAGATAGTGTGTAGACGATCTCTGTAACCATATTATCATTTCCATAAATATTACTTGGTCCTACCTGCGATCAGGATGTTTGTAGGTGAAATCTTGTTACAAATGAGGGTGGCTAAATTGTGAGATTACTGCTTGGTGACAGATTTATGATCACAAAATTGAGCGACTTTTATTCACCCATACAAACAACGTTGCTTAATGTTCTGGAATCTTGGTCAAGGTGATATTTATCACAACTATTATTTATGGGTACTTCCTGAGTATAGTTACACTATGAACTACTCTAACCAAAGATCTTACAGATGAAAGACTACATCTTGATCGAAAAATGTTCCTTCAAATCCAACACAATATCAATATGAAAATACGTATATATGGGCATATTCAGGAATCAAAACTATACCCTGATTTTGGTTGGAAGAACAGTAGAGAAAATTGAAACTTATTTCTTTGCGGACAACATTGATAACATTTTACTATGTTATTTGAGTTATTTCATAGGTATTGGTAATATCTATCAAAAGTGACAGCTGCAGATAACATGACTTGCTGTATGGATATACTAAAGTTGTTTTAGTAACTTTAGTAATTAACTTTTACTGTTCTTCCTACCAAAATCATGCTTTAGATGACCCATTTCAGTGGTTGAACATTCCAAGGCGTCATTGTCCTGTTAGACTGACCTGCTGATGCGGAGATTGGGGCTAAAATATTGGTCGAGTCTACTGAGGGTGGTTTTTCCTAAATGGTTTCCCACTCTCCTTCCATACAAATGTCAGTAGATTATCTCAAAAATGCTTCCTTCCTCTTTCCTACTCATTTAGAGTAATAATCATGTGTTTGTATAACCTGAACAGGTCAGTAAGACACAGTGATAAATAAAACTAGATACAATTAAAACCATCCACTTAAAATCATAAATAATAATAATTTGTTATTTTCTTTCAGACCACGTGAAAAAGATGAGAACATACAATTCCACGATAACAAATCGAAACTTTGTGGACATTTAGCTGATCTTATTAAATATAAGAAGAACAATGATTTTTACATGAACCATTTCCTAGATTTGAGCTGATGGATTTATTTTCACGAAAGTCCGGGAAAATAATCTTATTTTGTTTTTATTAACTGCCAAGAAGAATGATTCCTATTTGGACATCATGGTTACAATAAGTACCTAAAACCAGTGCAAGTATAAAACTCTGTGAATTTATAAGTCACTGCTTTTCTAATTTGCTCATTTTAAGTGAAGAGTTGAACTATGCATAGATATATTTCATCTGAGACAATAACTTGAGAATTTATTTACTTCGGCTTGATCAGTATTGTTTGGAAAGACAGCGTTATTCAACAAATTTAGGTGTTAAATAAAATAAATTGTAGTAGTAGTAGTAGTTATTTATTATTAAGACTAAGGCTGCTATTTAGTTCTCAAATGTATGACACGTATATGTTCAGTTAGTGAAATTGGTAAACAATGAATGTGAATATATTTGTGAGACATAAAATAAGTTGTGTCTATAGAGGATTTCATACTAGATTTATCATTTATTAATTTATCCTTATATTATTATTATTATTATTATTATTATTATTATTAGCACCACTACCCGTTCGGGTTATATGCACTTACGCTAATGTGTAATGGTAGGGTGATTGTGGAGGACCTACAGTTTAACGTGGAATCCGAACCACGGTGGAGGCCTAGCATTCCACACATTTACAAGTTGTGATTAATACATGTCTTGTCAGAGGTGAAGGAAGGGTTTGGAAATCAGATAAATCTGCCCCGGGACCGGGGATTGAACCCCGGAGGGGGGGGGGAGGGGGAGGTCACGACTTTAAAAGAAAATTATCTTGGTGGCTGGGCAGGGTGTAGTGGAGCGGACCCTGGAAATCAGACTTGTTTGTCTTTAAATATGGATGCTTTAAACTTGTTTTTTAAATTAATAGTAATTGAAAGTTAATCAAATTAATGATAGTTACATTAGATAGATGGCCCTTTGAACCATAACAAAACAAAGATGCAAGCAAAATAAATCCAAATCTACCCCCCCTCCCCCCTACCACTTTCCCCAACCCAACACCACTAATCAAGAAATGAAGAGATTTGGTACTGATATATTTGGGACTACATCCCTGCGGGTGTGAGAGGAAGTGAAATAATTAAAAATAATAAAGTATTTATATTATTCAAAACTTTCAAAGAGAGTGCTATAATTGAAAAACCCAAGGCTACTTTATTCTTACAATACAAATGACAACACTCCTCAAAAAAATCATTGTTACCAGATGTTACTAAAAATACTCATATAACTAACTGAATGGTATATGCATTTAATTTAACTTATCTTATACTAATTGATATAGTTATATTTTATTTGTTATTTCATGAATTTTGAACACTACCCCTGCCCTTCTTCTGTGCCCTTGGATAAGGCCATTTTTTTGGGATAAAAATTATATCTTAATAATCAGGGCCCAGATTTTGATAACCTAAAAAAATTGACCTTTAAAATGACCTGAATATTCTAAAAAATGACTTATTTTCAAAAAATTACCTAAAAATGTCAACAAACACTTGCACACGACTAAATCAAACATGAACTTTATAACTGTAAAATGCAATGAAAAGCCTTAAATAACCAAACTCTTACATTATGCTAAATATAACATTTATTTACAAATATCTGCTCAGAAGTAATAACTACCCCTTCTCAATGCAACCTTCTCGGGCTTAGTTGCATTCTCTTAGCAGAAATGAGTATTTTACAACCAAACAACCAAAGAAGATACAAAGTTCATTGGCTACATTAGCTTCTTATTACGGCAATTGTGTATTGAAAAAATGTACGTGTTAGCCTTTATAAAATATCAATATTATTTAAAAATATACTCATTCAATATAAATGCCTTAAAATGACTCAAAAATTTATAAAAATATCTCTAAAATTCCTTAAAATGCTTAACAAATTACATAAAAATGACCTATAAAATATATATATTTCTACAACAAGGGGATACCCGCTTCGGTGGCCACAAGGTCTAACACACTACTCTCGTGTTGGACCAGACTGCCGAAGATGAGATTGGAATTGGATTTCAGTTTGGTGCACTGAGGGTGGTTGTTCCTTAAATGTTCTTCCACACAAATGCAGGTGCACTTTCTCTCATTTAAACCTTTCTAATTCCTAAATCGTTAGTGTAATTAGTACATAAGCATATAACCCAAACGGGTAGTAAGATGCGGTGCTAATAACTAACTAACAAGGGGATCATGAGCAGGATTCATATACTTACAAGCATTGTGTGTGATGAACTAGAAAAAAGATGGCATGTCATCACAATCCGGGCCCTGTTAATAATTCACACATAGCCACAGTGTGTTTTTAAGTATCTTAATGATTGGACAAGTATTTTCATGTATGTCATTTTTGGGTCAGCTAAGTTGTCATCCCAGCACACATTTATTTATTGTTAAAAGGAACTGCTGGACATTAAAAATAAAATAGGTTTGTGATAGTTTAGCCATCCTTCAAGAGTGTTGTAAAACATTTCATTTTAAATTTGTGAATGTCTTTATTTCTTAAAAATATCAAATCAATACTGTTATTGTTTGAATCCAATTTCGATCTTTCACAATCACATTGTTAAGTGAAATAACAGAATCATAGTTACTGGTAGGTCTAAACTTGTTCTCTAGTTATAATAAGATAAAACATAGTGTAAACTTTAATATAAATTCAAGTTAAACTTAGAAATTATATGCACTTTATGGTAATACTGTTTAAGATATTATTGTTAAAATAATTTAGGGAGTTGTGTGAAAATGTCATGATATTTTAATGTTAGGATCATGATTACTAATAATATTGTACATATTTTTATATCTTTATATTTCTACATTATTGATATAGCTGATACCAAGGTAAGCTTTATGGGATTAGGCCTACTTGTTTTCAAGAAACTGAGATAGACTAACTGATTTTATCAACACACGAGAATTTCTATGAGCAAGCATGAAAGAGCATACCGGTTTTGCCAGGAAAGGTATTTTCATATACCTTCCAGTGTTATTTTACAAGCCACAATCGACATAGTACCAACAGCCTTACTCTCCCCCCGAAGGAAGTTGTACTACACATTTTTATCGCTCAAGAAAAATCTGTCAACCTCGGCTGGTTTTGAACCCACAAACATTGGGTTCTGAGGCGAGCACTTTACCCCAAGACCACCAAGGTTGACTATTCTGAACCTATTTTGATTGATAACATTTTTTAAATCAATGTAAAATGGCTGTGAGTGTTGTAAAATGCATAACCATCCCCAACAAATAATGAAATAAAACTGTTCACAGTTAATTTCATTAGTTCTATGAAAACAAAAAAGGTAAATCAAGTGAAATTTATCAGAATAAAAAGTTAACAAATCCTTTTTATTATTTTAAATTATATTGAGTTTATATTTAAATCAACCTCTGGAGTTGAAATGTACATTCTTTATTAAGTGTGTTTGATCAAATATGTGTGTCTTTGACAAATTTCAAATGCAATGTGTTGACATCTGTGAGGAGGAATTATATGCGCCTTTGTATTTTAGTCCAATCAAATATTGGTTAGTGCCAATAATGGTTTCTCTTATACTGTGAATATCCCATATGCCAAAATATCTCAGTAACGTTTCATTTTGAAATTTTCATACATACTATAGTTAGTAGTGATAACATATTATGAAATATTTTTTTTAGAAAAATATGAATTAAATCAAGAAAACAAAAAAAATTATAAAAATAATAGAGAATAAAGTGTCAATATTGTGAATAAAAAATTTAGAAAATAGTTAAATCAATTAAGGAAAATCAATTAAGGAAACAAGAAAGAAGGAAATTAGTAGAAATAAATGTGTTAATATTGTGAACTAAATGTTACTTGTGTAAATTTATCAGTAAAAGATATTCACTGAACCATAATTTAATATTTTAAATAAGATATGCCTCAAGAGACAATTGGGTTATTCTTACAATGTCACATTATTCTATTCGTTAGTGTTTAACATAAGGTTAAGTGTTAACAACCACTACTTTTGATTTTATGATAGTCCATCGGCTCTAATATCCAGGTAAAAGTGCTTGTTAAGTTAACGAGAGGTCTTCCTTCTGGTTGGTTAGTAGTCATAACATCCATATTAACAATGTTAAACATTCCACCATACGGTTTTCAAAGCGATTGTGATTATTAAAGTGAGATTACATTTATTTATCTTTAGAAAGGAGTGATTTATTGTATGATGGTGACAACTCCAAATTACTACATCGGTTTGTTTATTTTCAACAGTTTGTTTGTATTTTATTGTAATTATACTAGAAACATTTTTTCTTCTTTGCTGAAATTTACATTTTGTTCTCTTTTATTAATTTCTACAGACATTTTAACAAATAAATAAATAAAATGAATTGTATCATAATTGAACCAACTAGGGATTACCTTGATATGTTTTCCGAACAGCTCCATAGATGTTGTAACAACTTGTTTATATTCTCTATGGTCAAATTAAGCCAATCAAAACCCTTGAGACAAATCTAGCACTCTGATAAGGTTTGCGATAATAACTAATGGAAGACACTTTTTCGTGATTTGATGAGCACAGAAAAGAATATTGTAAAACACAACACTAAGTTTAATCAATGGTTAGCCTTCATGATCAGTTAAGTTGTGAGGAATTTGATGAGACATTGTAATATTGGGCCTTAAAGTCTTAATTTTTGGTTGTTTGCCTTATCTTGTGACAAAGCTAAGAGCTTGATTTTCATAGGAACTCATGGAAACTCATTTTGCCACAACGGTGTGAATAAAAAATATTACAATTATATTTATAATCTTAGTCCATCTAATTACTGATGTAAAGATAAAACATACATTAATTAATAAAGAAGTATTATTGAAAGCTTTTTATAACTTTTTAATTTATAGATTAAATAAAACATATTTCTAGAATTCAAAATTTTTAGTGACTTTTAATAAATGTTGGTTGAAAATGGGCTGCCTATGAAAATCAGGGCTTAGCTCGTATCTTAATCTAATATTAGTATCTTTGTTGGAAGCTCTCTGTGATATTAGGATAGCGTATATGTAAAGCCACGTATATACTAGGCGAACAAGGGCAAACAAATTAGTTTGCTTAATGTGTACGTAGAAACAAACACCATCGAATGTATTTGTTTGCCAAGGTTAGTTCACTTGTTGGTACATCAAGGGATGTTCACTAGCAGGCTGTTTATAGTGCGAACTCGGTAGGGAACAGCGACAGAAAACTGAATAGAAAATTGTTTTTATGTGTGGCTATGGAGTTTAGTAATAAATACTCTTGTATTACAACTCATTGATTTATACCACGAACATGAGTGTCCTTGGAATATGACACGCGGTGATTATAAGAGTAGAAAACTAGATGCCTGGAATGAAATGTGTGATCCAAATGAAGTTGAATCCTTATCGAGTTCATTTGGACGTGAACGTCAAAAACAAGAATGTAAGACTGATTAGTGGTCATGTTGCTGATGAAGTCTATAAGCCTACTTGGTTTGCTTTTAAAAATATGCTCTTTTTGGTGGACAAATTTTTGGTCAGGAAAACTACAAATACCAAGGGAACAAATATTTTCAGAGGAGTTCACTCTGCCGAGATTTTGAAAATGTCCATATTCCTTCTTGGGTCTAAGATCATGCATTAAATCTGTCCCACTATATAATGTTCTCTACTTTAAAAAAGTGAAGTTATCCACCAACACCCTTCTATTTTTCTTCTCCTAGGCTGAACAGCTTCAACTAGACAACCAGCGGAAGTAAGTGAACATCCGTGAAAACATTTGGTTTGCTTAATGTGGACTGCAGAGCGAATTTTGAACCAAACGCAGAACAAATTTTACCGAATGCATTCATTACCATTTGTTCGCCTAGTGTACACATTGCTTAAGACATTGACTATTTTGCTCAAATTTTATATTGGTAGTGGTAGTGTACAATCAATATATGCATGTAAACCACTTTGTTGGCAGCATGGTCTCACAGACTGCCGATGACGTAGAGATCGAGGTTCAAATCTATGTTGGGTGAGTTTTTTTTTAAAATGGTTTTTCACTCCCAAGTTTTTTGTGCTTAGATAAAATAAAATGTTGATTTAGTAAGAACGTTTTGTATATGATGTAATAGTCAAAAACAGCTTGTCAAGAGGTTTTGTTTTGATTTACAGAAGGGAGTTATGTGAGAAAAAAAAGTAAAACATATTTTAGAAATTCATCATGTAAAAGAATGCGTGGCATGCTATTGACAGACAAAAAATAGTTTTTTTTATTGTCAACCTTAGCACTGTTTTGATGATTGATGAGAAATTTCTAACAGGACTAAAGGTTGATACTTTAATTGACAGGTGTCAATGTGAGAGTTTTCAATTTTTTTTACAGTTTGGTGTTTATATTAGTTCAAATATTCTTAAGGTGAATTTTGGTTTGGTTTAAATTTCATTTAATTGATGACATTGTACACCCATTTAAACACCTGCTTACATGCTTGTTAAGATTATCATACTTTCATTATTGTTTTAGTTAAGGCCAATAAATAAGATTTAATTTATCTTTCATCACCTCCTTAGGGGTGTAGCCCAGAATGAAGTTTAGAAGGTGGGTTGGGAGGGGGCAATAGAAGAATTATATTTTCAAGTGTAACTTTGATATATTATATTTACTCACTGTTGGTTGAACCTTATTTGTTTGGAAGGGGGCAGTTAGTAAATACATTTTTAAAATAAGAAGGTTTTTCAAGATAAAGGGAAGTTTGTTGCTACACTCCCAAGATTCTATTTTGAAAATTGGATGCATCTAGAAACCATCTTGAGCTTGTTTTTAATATTAATCGCAGTTCACTGCATCCTTTCCCCAAAATCAATCCATTAAGTTTTTCTTAATTTTATATATGGGCTATCTGCAACTAATTGTATTTTAAGGATACGGAAGTGTAAGGTTTTAAACATTCTCGAATAATGCTTGGAAATCATTTGGTTAAGGCAACTCACTTTATTGTACCATAGCCAGTGATGTAACCAGGATTTTATATGGAAAAGGGGGTTAGGGCGAAGAAAGTTCCTCCTTCCCTCATCTATCGGCCTGAT
>CABFOV010006133.1:0-36938 GCA_902141375.1 Timema poppense | reverse complement strand
ATATGAGTTTAAAAAAAAACTATAATACTCAAAAATTAATTACATTTAAATTTTAACTTGAACATATTGTAATTTTAAGCTAATTTATTAATATTAGCTACAATATAGATTTTTGGCAAATTTGTATTTTCAGACGCTTGTTACTACCCTAAATACTAAGTTATGTTTTTTACATAAATATAACGCAAATTTATTCAACATTTACATGCTACTATATAAAGCATCTAAAAACTCTCAATCGGGTTGTATTATAATTCAAGTGAGTGCACGTCACTTTTTTCCCTATGCTTCCTTTGTTAAACTGGCTGACGGTTGCCATACTATGCCATACAGCGGCTCGATCCATCACTCAGTGATGGGGGCGTGGCTGACTTCACTTTCTTGCAATGCTACAGCATAGGTATGTATGTCCTCTGCGTATATAGAATAGCTCCATGATTTGCCCCCACCAAGATTCCAAATAATTTTGGTTAAAACCTTGATCATATGAAGTAGAATTGAAATAGACAAGATGAGCCGAATACATAAGCTACATTTTAAGACCAGGTTTACGACTTAATATTCAAAAGGTGGTATGCTTTTTAAAAGTGCACTTGAAATTCCCAATTGTAAAAAGAACAAAAATAAAAGCTTTGATCCATTGTATAATAATTGGTCAAAGTCAGATAAAGTTCTAGTTAGCATTGCCTTATTTAGGTTACTGTTCAAACCATAACAAAATAAATGTATATGAAAAACACATTACCAGTAGCAACAATTCTCAGCAATAGGTGCCTAATTGTTTTTAAGGCTACCCATAATTACCACAAAAATAATCCCAATTAATAGTATCTAGTGATATTAAATTAAATATTCATACTCTCTCTTTGAATCCAGCAGTTAGGGGGTGGAGCCCTCTAACTCCCTTGTACCTATTAATTTCATTTCGGCTATGGCCTTATTGTTTGCCTCCTCCCCAAAGTAAATTTCTGGGCGCACCACTGTTTCACACCAGGCCTATGCAAAAATAAAATTCTGACTTCCCGCCACAGATCGAATCAAAACCTTTCAAAGGTGGTTGTACAGCGTCTCACGATAACATTACTAGCAATGAACACAATCAAGGTCGAGGCTGCCATTCTCTTATCATTATTATTAGCTAGTATGTTCTACACACAGGCCATTAAAGGACAGGGCTGTAGAGAGGGAGTGCACCAACATTAGACTAAAGCCTGATAAAATTGTGTTTGAAAAACTAGCCTCAATGAAGATAGGTAGGATGATATTTATTCTAAATTTAAAGTGATTGGACATTTTCATTTGGCGTGGAAATGCAGAGCCATGGGAACAAACGTCTCTCTTCAAGACTTTTTATTGTTTTGCCATTTTATTTTTGGAAACGGTTTGTTCAAGAATAGAAGCATGTTGATTAAGTTATACTTTTTACATACACATCTCTTCTATGATTTTAAGAGTGATCAAATATTGATAAAATTGATATTTTTCAATAGAAAACTGCCAGCTTCATAATAAAAAATAAGAAAATGTAACAATTAATAAACATCGATACATTATCTTAGAAGTCGTGTTGAAAATACAAACATATCATGTTTTATCATGGACGAGTGAAATTTTTATTTCCAAACACATAATTTTTTTGCACGACCTGTCCGGTAGCTGGCGCCATCTACAGTTTCCGTGATCCATCTTTTCTTGTTGGCGCGGAAGGATACTTTGGTCAATTGTGAAGTCACACCACGCCTTACACACTCCCACACACTATCTCACCCCACAAAATAGGTTTTAGACTTGCGCTCGACAGGGCCAAGGCCCTCAATAAATGTTTTAAGTATAGTCGAGCCTTATTACTTTGTTTGAAATTTCAAGGCACATACATAAGCTATCATCAAATAAGTCTTTCAGATAAACAGTTGATAGATTAACCTAATCCGTCCAATTATTGTCACTTGTTTTGGTGTTTAACATGGTTTGCAAGGGAGCACGAGTTAAGAACTAAATTTTTACTGTTTTTATAACAAAAAAAAACCTTTTTGCTAACTTAAATAGAATATTAATTCACTTTAGTTTTCTACATATTATATATTAATATCAACTGTTCTTGAATATTTGTCATGGGCGTCATACAATTTGACAGAATCTTTTTATCTTCTTTTAAATATTTTATATTCTTATTCCAGGATGCCGTTGGTAAGTATTCGAGAACTATTGAAACTACTATTTGTAGAAAATTTAACAAAACATATCTATTGAAGCAATAATGTATTTAATTAATTCTAAAATGTATTTTGCTAGAATAAAATGTGAAAATAGTGAACTTAGCTTGCATCCCTTTCCAACCCACTTTTAAATGTCATAGGTTTGATTAATTTGTTAATCGAGTGCTGATATAATGCTGCTTTCCTGACAGACCAAATGGCAACCCTACCTCAACGATCACCGCAAACAATGTCTTCACACACAATAAGAGGACAGACTTTGTTCCGAGAAAACTTTCCACCCCATTGGTCCCACCGCACAAGATGGATGATGCTGTCGTCAGCGCACTTACCAAAATCAGGAGCAACTGCTCTGATTCAAGCTCCGATCATAGCGACAATTTCTCCTGGGATACAGACTTTGATGACGACAACGAGCAGCCAGAGACACACCAACCAGACAAAAAAAATGTTAGTCTTAACTTTTTTTTTCACATAAATACTATTGAAAAACTACACCTTGATGCAGGAATCAATCTGGGTTCATTTCTTCCTCAAGGTCAATCATCAGTCATCACTAATAGTTAAAAGAAGAGTATTATGTATGTGTGAAATTATCAGCTAGCTATTAGCTATAATTAGTTCAGTGGTTTCCAACCTTTCTTCGGACTGCAACCCTAATTTTGGTATCTGAGATTGTCATGACCCATTGCATTTATGTCCTAGATTTTAATCAATATAAAATTGTTATATATAACCAGTGGTTGATTTCTAAAATTTTAGGTACCGGAACGTACTACTGAGGGATCTCGCCTCCTGCCTTTTTTTTTAAACTTAAGCTTCAAAAAACGTGTTTTCTTCTAAAATCAAAGAAAATATTTTAAATTGATCATAATGTAATTGTATTTGAATGTTCTTCAATTAAATTGAATTCAAATGCACGAATGGGGAAGAGGTAGGATGAGTCATGGGAATTCGGCCACCAGACATCAACTTTCGTACACCCCTAATTCCCCACTAAAACTTTCTTAAGGTCATTTATTTGCCAATGATACACCTTGTGGCGAAAGAAAGCAAGACTGCGTGTTTGGGTTAGGAAACATATATTTCATTGTTGGGCACATTAACTATCATTCACCTAAGTAGCTAATTTTTAAATAAAACACTGCGCTTATGTAGTTGATTTGCTAAGCACGTATTTCTAAAGAGATTTTTTTCTGAATTTTGTGTTTGCCTTAATAGAAGTACTGGAACGCCGTTCTGCTTCGTTCAATCTGAGTTAAGCACTCTATATGACTATTATCAACTCTATACCTCACTTTTAATAAACAATTTAAAAAAACAAATGTATGGAAAGCATAAACAATGTTGAAAAAACAAACAAATAAAACTAAATATCAGCAACACAGTTAGTGAGATTTTTGAGTCTAACTCACACATAGTTTATCAAACCTTGGCACTAGTGAAGAAATAGCTAATCTTAGATGCGCATCTACGTTTAGCTGATTCCTATATTTAGCTTTAATGGCAGCCACATGATGTCTTTCAAATATATCAGCATGATACGCTAGTTTGAAAAAGAAACTGTTTTCATCGATATCACTTTTATTCCTGGGATAGTCATTGTCTTTGAGGTAAAGACTAATTTCATCCTTCAGTTCAAACACTCTTGCAAGCACTTTCCCGCTTGACAACCAACGTGCAGCAGAGCAGTATAAGAGAACACTGTGTTCACCCTTCGTTCCCTGTCATAAAGCAGCAAACAAATGTGATTCAGTTGTTCTTGTCTTAATGTAGTTCACTATTTTAATGATGGAACCAAAGATAACACTTAGTTCTGTACTATGGAACCTAAGACAACACTTAATTCTGTACTAACATTTCTTTATGTACGCAACTCCTTGTGGAATACACAATGAGTCCAGATGGCATTGGGAACCTTCCCTTTCACGAAATATTGTAAATAACTCCTTTCTCCAGATATGGCAGGAGCACCCTCACTCCACATTCCAACACAATTTTTCCAAGTCTTCATCTCTCTCTCTGTCAAAAATTGTTAGAATCCTTATAAGTCCTTCAGCACTGGCTCTTCTCGGAATTATCTTGCAGAACAGTAGGTCCTGTTCACAGATCTGTTATTAATATACCGAACATAAGCTATAAGATGGGCATCCTTCATTGGGTCAATGGCTTCATCGACCTGTGATGCAAATTTTGACTGTTTCAAAGCTTTGGTCAGCTGTTCTCGTATGTCTTGCACCCTGTTGGATATCCTTNGCAAATTTTGACTGTTTCAAAGCTTTGGTCAGCTGTTCTCGTATGTCTTGCACCCTGTTGGATATCCTTTTTCCCACTGTGTCATCTGCCAGAGAAATATTTCGGACTAGATCTGGAGATGCTTTGTCAAACACTATTCCAATGATTATGACAGCAGCCGAAAAAATGAGTATATTTCCAACATAAAGAGGTTTCCTACATTTTGCGATCATATACAAAACATTGTATGATGCCAGAAATTTCTTTGTAGGAATACTTGTCATGTTTATCATTGATTTGGTCTGTCCAGAATATTCTTAACTGTGTCGGTAATCATGCAGTTGGAGTAAGATAAACGAAATATTTGCTTTCTTTTTGGATTTAGAACTTTGCTACAGTCATCAAAATCTTATAAAAGAGAATATACAATAAAAAAATTGCGACCCCCAGGTTGGAAATCACTGCATTAGTTCTACTGCTTGTAAATGTTTTACATTTATTTATTTTAGATTTTTTGGATCACTGATAGTTACACTAATGGAGTAGGGTGGATAAAGGAAATTTACCCACATTTTAAAACCATATAAGGGAAAAAAACTTTTTAAACTCGACCAAAACTTAAACCCAGGTTTCCCCATAATTGACTGTCCAGTCTTTTGTGAGAGTAACCTGATCCAATGGCCACATGGGGTATAGCATCATTTTCGCAATAGACTAGACCTCTGATGAAAGTGAGATTGGAGTTTAAATCCTGGTCGGGTGTATTGAGGGGGGTTTTCCCCTCTCCTTCCTCAGAAATGTTGGTACACTTCCTCTAAATTACCTTCTTTATCCCTAAATGATTAGCATAATAAGTACATATGTGTATAACCTGAACGGGTATAAATAAAATGCTAAAAAAAATAGTCACAGTAATGTTGCCTTAAACTATGCCACCAGCAAAGTGGGTTTATATAGAAAATGATTCACTTGTTTTCTCCCAGGTAAGTAACGGAAGTAGAGGGGAAAGGAGAATGCAAGAACCTTCGACAACTCGCATGATGACACATTCCAAAGGTTCTGGAAACACGGTTGTGGCACGACCAGATACTGCCCTATAAGCCACACATGGAACCGACTGTACCATTGAGGCCGCCCATAATTGGGGCCAAACCAACGGCGCTGAATGTAAAGCCAGCTCCACTTAAACTGCCTACGCCACCCAAGCCACCGTAAGGGAATTTAATATTTTTTATGTTTGTTGTTGATATATCTAGAACTTTGTTCAGGGTATTGAATGGCCAACCTGATGGAAAAATACCACTGGAAAGCCCCAGAAGCAGATGGGAAGATAAGATTTTGATGTGACCTGATAGAGATAGGGTGTAATGGGGTGGACTGGATAGTATGATCTCAAGATATGGATAGGTAGCGTACTTTTGTGAGTGTGGTAATGAACTTTCGAGTTCCTAATTCTATAGAGTAAATAAGTAAGTAAGTAAGTTGTTGATTTATTACATTGGTACTGTAATTAGGAGCTCAGAAACTGACAGGTTAATCTCACGGCAATTGGAGTCGAATGCATAAGAAAACTACATTGTTAAAAGTTAATATTCTAGTTTTTTAAACTTGCAAACATATCAAGTACTTTCAAATAATATTTTAGAATGACCAAAATAACCTATATCGGTCATAATAGTTAATGTTATAAGAAAATGAGTGACCTGGTGGTCTAGGAGTAAGGTGTCAGACTTCTATGCTGGCGGCCGGGGTTCAATCCTCGGTCCCGGCATAGATTTATCTGATTACCAAACCTTTCCTTCACCTCTGACAATATATCTTGTGAATGTGGGGAATGCCAGGCCTCCACCGTGGTTCGGATTCCAGGTTGAACTGTAGGTCCTCCATTTCATCTCACAATCACCCTACCATTACACATTAGCTTAAGTGCGTATAACCCGAATGAGTAGTAAGACACAATGCTAATAATAATAACAAGTTTTACACATATCATAACATTTCCTCTCAATAATATTTATATAGTTATTTTAAGCATGCCTTGAAGTATCCAGTCTTTAACTTTATTTTTTGCTATTTTAATTTCAGGGATTTCTTGGAGTGTTGGTGGTAACAAATTAAACAATTTGGGGATGGTACATCTCAGTTCCTGTTTACATTAATAATTAGAGTATTTGCCTAGTGTATACACCTCTTTATTAGAAATCGAGTAGGTGTTAAGGGACTGGGTTTTTATTTTTTTGTATTTATCGGAATGGTAATATCCCATAATAAGCTGTACTCATATAATTGGTTAAGAAGTAAAATTTTGTGTTGAAAGTATGTCTATTTGTTAGCATTTTTGGTACCAAATATAATTTTTAGGATCTTTTCTTGCAAAAGTGAAATTTTGATTGCGTAACATTCTGTCGTTCCTCCCCAGATGGATATGCCATAAGATCATAAGATATTATTGATTACACTAATGATTTATATATTATTACTATCATTTTGATATCCAAATATATGATAAGATGATAAAAAACATTTATGTCAATCCCTTTAGTTTGTTCTCAAGTTTTTGTATGTGCCTGTCCCATTTATGATATTTGTCAATTATTAGTCCAAGGTAAGTATGACTGTCTATTGCATCCAGTTTTTCAATACAGTCACAAATAATAATAATAATAATAATGCTGATGAAAATAATGATAGTAAAGTAATAACAATAACAACAATCATAACAATAATACTAGTAATAATAAGAATGATATAAGAAAATGAAATAGTTTAGTTTAAAAATACACATTTTATTTATTTTATATTTTATTCTAGAAGGGTATGGACATAAGTATTTGAGCAAGGTTGATTTTGAGGAATAAATACAAAATGTCTAGACAAAACAAAAGAAGCCAAACAAAGCAAGTGACGAAACAATAGCTAATCAAGAAACCTTTGATATGTTTGTAAAACGATAGGGGAACAAAGAGTGGCCTACCCCTGAAATAAATCACGGAGAATGAATGAACCATTACAAATAACAAGTTAAGTTAAAAATCAAATTTTAAAAGAAAACTGTTAAGGATTTTAACTTTTAAATTGTAATAGTTTAATTGACATAGCTCAGTCAACAGAGCATCTTCAGTCTGATTTTCATATGAAGCCGTTATTTGAAAACTTGAAACTCATGTTGCCACAATGGTGTAGCCAAAATTATTAAAATTGTTTTATATGCATAATCTGTTTAGTTAAGAAGGGATGTATAGAGTACTTTTGTAAATGCGACAATGAACTTCTGAGTTCTAGTGCCATAAAGTAAGTAGTTCTTTCTATAAAGAACATTTTGATAGTCTAATAAGGACTGTGATATAGACTACTTTAATTAATGATGTATAGATTTTTCATTTATTTGAGGTATTTACTGTGCACTTTCTGACCCAACTGATTATATCAGCACACAACTTAGTTTACTTATATCTAGAACAGACAAAACACCAAGTTCCTGGACGTCTCTTCATCACTTTGAGAGAGGAAACCCACATTTCACAAATGATCAACTTTTCCTCCATGTCAAGAATCGAACCCTGAACCTTTAGATCAGCAGACCAAAACACTATCGACAGAGCTAGAATGTTTGGACAGGTGTATAGAGAATGTATATAACACTACGTAAGGAAGTACTTTTGGAAGCTTTTGATAACATTTTAAACAATTAACAAATACAATATATTTATACAATGCCAAACTTAAGTGATGTTCAATCAATGTGGATGGTTGAGAATGGGCTTTTTATAAAAATCAGGGTATACCTACAGTTTTTGATGACCAATAAAAACTGAAAATGTGAATTGGTTTCAATTTATTAACTGGTAAGTGAATTGTTTGGGCATTTGTGTTTATCCTGTAACAGTTAACAGTTAATTTTGTGAACAAAAAAATATATCATAATAACTGGACGCCGAAAATAAAAATATTTGAATGATTTGGCCTCCAATTTCTTTCAGCCATGGGTGTAAATTAAAACCATTTCTGGAATTTACGTGTATTCATTACCGTTTTCAACCTTTGGCTTGGGTCATTCCTAGATAGAGCTATTTAATTAATAATTAATAAACACTTGAGCTTATAAACATAAATAATGCTGGTGTATGTTTTGCCTCAGGATGGAGGACTACGGCCATGTGAAGACTTTGGTCAGCAATCTGAATCTGCCCCCTGCTTTACATCGGGCACTCACTCAACCAGTAAGTCAGATAATCAGACATAAGCTTTATACAGGTCAGAAATATATTTAGAGGGGTTTTAATCAAGGGCGTCAACGGAGTTCATTTTGCAGCAATGTTTTAACTTATGTGGAAAGAAGGAAGGAAGGGCTTATAGGACGTAATTTGTAAACATAGTCACACATGCAGCAGAAACATGGACATTGAATGTAAGAAAGATGAGGAAAGTGGAGGTCACAGGTGAGGAGCATGCTAGCTGTCACAAGAAGAAACAAGATTAGGAATGAAGTTATCCAGGAAAGAGTGGGAGTGCATGAGATAGTAGAGGAAGCAAGGATGAGATGGTTGGACACGTGATAAGGATGGGAAAATAGAGGATGCCTAAGAAAATTTTGGAAATAAAGTATGTAGGAAAAAGACTGCAAGGGAGACCAAGAAAGAGATGGGAGAAGCAGATAACAGAAAGTGTGTAAGTGAGAAGAGTGGAAGAAATTAAAGGAGAAAGAATGGTGAAATGGTAGAGGAATATGGAGGCATTTTGCTAAACCGAACTTGTTACAGACTGGGAACAGA
This sequence comes from Timema poppense, assembly GCA_902141375.1. NCBI lineage: Eukaryota > Metazoa > Arthropoda > Insecta > Phasmatodea > Timematidae > Timema > Timema poppense. The sequence continues at coordinate 27,715 of CABFOV010006133.1, read as the reverse complement.
TGATGGGGATATTTCAGCTTGTGTTGCAACCTTTAGCACAAATTCAGGTCCAAAAACGAGATATTAATCTGGGTTAAAGTAAGGCTAAAGCCATAAACGTGTTCCGGACTATATTCCAGAACTTCACTGAGACTTCGCATAACAATCTGAAAACAAGGTGTAATGTTAAGGGCTGTAACCACTCTTTAGTGCCAGGGTGGGCAACCCCATCGCCAATTGCCACATGTGGCGAATTGTCTATAAAAGTGTGGCAAACTTGAGTTTGATAGCTTTCACAGAAAAATAAAACTTTTTACTGATAACGGGACCATTGTTGTAACTTGATATTTACTGTATATCATTGGAAACATTCCACTTTAGGAATAAGTCAGAGATACATCACTGCCATCCAAGACTCCCCTCCACACTTTTACCAACAATTTGAAGGGCTGTATTTAAGAACGAGCTGCGTTTTAAAGAGAAATGACTATGTGGGCTGTGTTTTTAAAGAAGGAAAGGGAATAAGTGTGAAGCCGCGATTACACAAGGCCAGTCGACCAACTGGTAGTAGTAGACTGACGCCATTTGAATTTGCATATTGACTGGCCTCGTGTAAAAGCGCCTTGAGGAATAAATGTTACTCGGGGAATACTCTTCTGTTTCACGTTCACAGTAATTAAGCAAGAAAAATCCTGGTTGCAAGCACGCAGCAAATTACACAAAATAATCAAATCATAAACACAAGAGTAAACACTCTGTCTACCCTGAAAGGAAACGAATTACATTATGGTTCTATCTTATAAGCTACATCATAGTGGATACAAGGTGAGCTTGCTAACTTTTATAAAAAAGAAAGTGTATGTAATCGATAAATGGTTCGAACTTTAAAATATAACGCTAAGTAAACATAGCTCACTTCTGTGGTTGCATGGTATCAGGCGTCATTCTTGCAGTAGACTAGACTATCTGTAACGAGGAGATTAAGGTTCGATCCCACCTGGGTGTACTCATTGTGGTTTTTCCTAAATGGTTTTCCATTCTCCCTCTACATAAATGTGAGTATATTTCCTCTTAATTCAAACTTACTAATACTGGTACCCACCACATTAAAGTAATTAGTACATAGATGTACAACCTGAAGAGGTAATAAGACTCAGCGCTAAAAATCATGTAGTAGTAGATGAATTGAGTGACAATTTATGTATGTTTGCAGTGTGATGAAGAAGAAAATTATGAAAGTATCGACAATGTAGATCTACCAAGCAGAGAAGCCATTGCCGCACTCTTCAATCATTCAAACACAGCCAAATTATTAAATACATCCCAAAACCAACCCAGCTCCTTTCAAGAGACGAGGCAATCTGATTCCTCGCATCCTTCTTTATCCCTACATCCTTCCAACTCTCAAGAACAACTGTCACTACAGATTAGAAGAAGTCCCCAACCTGAAAAATTGGCAGTACCTAAAACAGAAGCGCCCCCTGTACCTCCTACAGCCATAGTATCCCCCTATAAGTCTCAAATTACCAAACCTGTCCCTATCACATCTGCGATTCCATCAAGACCCCTGCCCCCTCACCCCGTAAAACAATCACAGCCTGCTAGGAGTTTTCCCAGCCAACCACAAGTGCTCAGACCACCGGCGATTGTGCCTGAACCAGAGGAGGAACAATATGAATGCATGGAAGATGCTTCCATCTTACCTACAGCCCCCAACAAGAATGATGGCTACATATCTGACGAGTACGAGTCTATTAAAGACAACCAATTCAAAGTAAGGAAATATATATAAATTGATTTTAATATGAAAAATAATTAATTTTTATTTATCAGATGGGAGTTTGGCATAGTCATAATCATCATCATCAATAATTTCCAGTCTATGACTGTCAGTTTCTCGATTCTATTCTTATCGTCTCATTTGCACTCTTGCTGTTATCTACTCCTCTCGTCTCTTTATTGGTCTTCCTTTCCTTGCAGTAACTTTCCTAAATACCTAATTCATCTCCATCATTCTTCTTGGGATTCTTTCTTTTTACATTCACATTATGGCCATACTATCTCATGTACTCCATGTGCCCCCACGATTTCCAAGTTAATTTCATTCCTATGGCCTCCACTTTCCTTTCCTCTTTTTATAATAATTTTAGTCAAATTTGTTCCTTTAGCTAAAGTAGAAGTCTGGAATCATTATTCTTGATTCCTTCTGCTTATTATTAGTTTGAAAATGTTTCAAAATTATTATTTTCAAATTATTACTTCGTCAAAGATTTCTAGAAACAAGCACAGGGTGATTAGCTTACATGTTATTGAATAGTCTTTAAATAATTGCAATTACCAAGCCAGTTTTTTCCCAGTTCATAATTTATTTATTCTCTTTTATCCATGTTGGTGCATTTTCATTATATTTAACTTCCCCGTACTTCCCCATTTTGCTCCCTCTGGCTACAGTATAAACTGTGGATAGCTTGAACAAGCGGTAATGTATACAAATCAATATTTATAGGTGTAAAATCCGCTTCGGTGACCACATGGTCTAAGGCGTCACACTTGCAATAGACTGGATTGATAATGACAGGAAAATCAGGGTTCAAATCGGACCCTGGTCGGGTAATTTTACCTTAGTGGTTTTTCCCTCTCCCTCCATGCAAATGTGGGTACATCTCCCTTAAATTCAATCCTTGTTCCTAATTCATAAGTGTAATTAGTATACAGCCATATAACCTAAACAAGTAGTAAGAGACAGTGTTAAATATATATTTATATAAAATAACACAGCAAAATACTATCAATATTAAGTACAAAAAAAAAAGTTTGTATTTTATCAAAAGGTCCTTCCTGCCAAATCTTATTGTAATAAAACATTACTAAAAACAAATTTTATTGAACAAAATAACTTTTCTAGTAATATTCGTCATGATTGTGATTGCATATCAGCTCAAGAAGGACGATATTTTCACAAATCTTAATCTAATAAGTAAAGAATAATCATGAGGAGTTAAATGGTAGAGCTTGATTGTGCTAAGCCATTATTCCATAGTTTGATTTCTGTGCGTAGGAACTATTTTCAACTAAATTTAAAGAATGTATATGGTCACGTTTATCATCAATCAGCATCATGAACAGTTTCCACTAGGGGTGTGCGAAAACCACTTTTTCAATTTGAGGTGAACTCAAATCGAATATATGAAATATTCTCAAAGCCAAATCCAAGTTCGAATATTTTCTTTTAGTTGTTTTATGCTTAAGAAATGTTATATTGTGGTTATTTATATTACTTTATACACTAAATCGCTCGGAAAATGATCATTGTACAATTGTTTGTAGTATTTCATGTTAATCTGACAAGTTATTACCACAACATGCAATTCAATTACTTATATTTTTTCAATGTAAATATGAATTGGTAATATACTGAATTGGGGTATTTTAGCTTTGAATATTTTTATTGGCGAAGATTTAAAGCAGGAATTTGTTTTGAAGTGAAGTAGAAGCTGATGTTTGTTTCGAAACCAGGTCAAAGTTTTGAAACTTCGCACACACCTATTGTAGTTTCCAGCCACTGTCCGGTTCTGTTTGGAACATAAGATTCTCCAACATATCCTTTCTCCCCATCACCTCTTCTCCTCTGCCATGAGCCGGTATTCGCTTCTCTCCTCCACATTTCTCTGCACTCGCTTCAGCAACCTGTCCCTTGGTCTTCCTCTTATCCTCCTGCCCCCCACTCTCCCCCCCAAACTTCAATATCTAGTATCTTATTAGGTATATTCTCCCCTTCCATCCTCCTCGAATGACTGTGCCACTAGTACCACCATAGTCGTACCTTCTCTAATATATTCTTTTCATTCTCACTCATGCTCAAGTTAAAACTTGTATATTTTATTAATTTGAATTTATTGATAATATTATGTTTGCTTGACTAGATTCACTTTGGGGTACCAGTCCCAAACATCGCAGATTATTACTTGCAGCCAGTTCACCAACAGAAAGACAACGATATTCCCCCACCTCTGCCAATGAAACCTAAACCAAACATAGAGGTGCCTTCAATAAGGCCTCCTTCCCCACCCAGGAAAAAATTGGTAAGTATTAGTTTATAGTTATCCATGCATCTTCAGCAAGTCAAAGAAAACTACCCCTTTTAATTTTATTTATAAAAAAAAAATCAAGCGTCTATCACTGAGGTTATTTCCAAAAATGTTTTTTAACCGTAGCTAGTTTTAAAACACTTGATAATATGTCAACATTATTTATTAGTTCATATTAGACCTAAGTGTCGAACTAACAATATTTTATGATTTTTCATTTACAATGCTCCTTTTACAAATTTTTAATGAAAAAGATGAAAACAAGTTTTGTTTTATTTTGATGATATTCCTTTTTGCTGTAAAAACAATATGTGACTAATATATATTTTAAATCGAACCAATTATTACTAAAGTTTTCAATTAATAAAGAGAGCATTTAGGAGTTATGAAAGTGTAAAATATACTTAGAATGGAAACATACACCTTATTTATCTAATAAATAAGGAAGTAGATAGGGTTGGGCACCACTTAAAACATTACAAAATGAATGTCCTTAAAGTAGGAAGCACTTTTATTTTTGTGTTTGCCACGATCCTTAATTCAGGGAAATTTTGACAGTTCAGATAGTCAATTAAAAAAATAATTGCCCTCTTGATTTATATTCCTTGGGTTAGATAAGTTTAAAACCCATATAAATGCTTATATAACCTAAGGTGTCACTCTTTCAATAGATTGGACTGCCAATGACGGGAAGATCATGGTTCGAATGCCAGTTGGATGTATTGTGGCTGTGATTTCGTAAATGGTTTCCAGCTCTTAATCCACACAGATGTGGTTACACTTCCTATAAATTCTACCTTCTTTGTTCCTAATGCTTTAGTGTAAATATGCTGATAGTCCAAACAAGTAGTAAGACACACTCCAGAAAAAAAAAATCAAAAGAATGATGGATTAAAAATTAAAATCCAAGCTATTTTAGTTGTTAATTAAGGTAATAGCCGCATCTAAATGTCATATTCAAAAGATTGTTTCACAGGAAGACCAAAGCAGCTCCTCGTCAAGTCCTGGAAACTCTGGGGATGGAGTCGTAACTGGTCTTTTCGGGGAACTCCTGAGGAAAGTAAGGAACAGGCCTGCCACTTACACGTCAGACAAAGGTGAGCGCTACCAATATAAACCTATCGTCCGACACCTTAGCTCAGTCGCTAGGATGTCTGACTACGAAGTTAAGGGTCCCAGGTTTTATTCCAGGTACGGCCAAAAAATGTATCATTGGTGAAATGTGTGTTTCCTCTATCATGGTGATGAATTGATATCTGGTAGGCTGGATGTTGTGTGTCTTAGATTTAAGTTAATGTCATGTGTTGACAAATATTATTATTATTATTAGCACTGCGTCTTACTACCCGTTCGGGTTATACGCACTTACACTAATGTGTAATGGTAGGGTGATTGTGAGATGAAATGGAGGACCTACAGTTTAACATGGAATCCGAACCATGGTGGAGGCCTGGCATTCCCCACATTCACAAGATGTAACAAATAATAAGAGTAATAATAATAATAAACGCAGATAAAATTTTATGCCAAAATCCATATAGTAGATTGATTTGTCGAAACACTATGTTTCTGGGCCTATCAAAAAATTATGTACTGATACTCCATGATGTGTAACAGAAAGTAAGTTTATTGTTAAAAAATAAATACGTGTTATACTAAAAGAATATTTTAGCAACATTTTCACATTTAATTTCATAAAATATTAATTTAAAATCTTGCAATTAATGAATTATTTAGTTTAACAAATTACTGTTTAATAATATTGTGTAGAGTTCTCTCAACCCGATTTTTAAAAAAAGATTAATTATCTCCTTATGAACTTAGATTTATCTATGCTTTTTCTATTGAACATTTTTGTTTTTTAATAGATATATAATATATTTCTTCAAAAAACTCCTTTTCACTGTTTTGAGGTAGTTTGTAATATATATATTTGGAAGAAAGTACAGGAAAGCTAGGTTAAAAAAAATACAAAATGGAACAAATACAATAAATGGTTTTTACATTGAAAAGGAGAACACAGTTCACAATTTTCATTGTTGCCACTGGACAAAGAGGTAATGGCTGGCTCTTGAAAAGATCGATTGTTACTGCCCAATCTCCCAACATAGGTTTCATTCTATAAAAACTCATCAGGGAGGACTGTGAAACGTGCAATGCAACTTCCTAAAAGAGGAAACTAAAATAAAACAAAATGGTGAAAAATGAAATTGGTAAAGAATGATAGGACATTTAGATAAGACCATGTATAAGTAACAAATAACATAAAGGACAAACACAGGAAATGGATATGATAGACCTATAAGGATCACTATTCCAAACATGTAAGTGTAGTTGGTTTTATTTATTTTATTTTAAGTAAATTATTTAAATAAATAATAACCCGCTTCGGTGGTCGCATGGTCTAACGTGCTACCCTTGCAGTTGACTAGACTGCCAATGGCGGGGAGATCAAGTTTCGAATCTCGGTTGGGTGTATTGAGGCTGGGTTTTTCAGAATAGGGTTTTCCCCGTCCCCCCATACAAATGCGGGTACACTTCCTATAAATATGACCTTCCTAATCCCTATACTCATCAGTATAATAAAGTGCGCAAGCATTTAAACTGAACAGGTTTTAATACAGTGTGTTCAACGGCATGGAAAACCTAGAAAACAGGAAAAAGTCAGGGAATTTGTCCAATTTTTTGGAATCTCGAGTCTATTTTAATACATCTGTCCCAGTTGAGCACGCTAATCTTAGTTCTTAAAGTCAACATAAGATTGTGCTGAAATGACCCCTTAATTTGTCCTTACTATACTAAGTATGATTTTAATGTACCAATAACTTTGGTTTGGAGTAACATTCAAAAGCATTACAAAACTAACAAATTTTCCCTAAAATAAAAGTTGAAGAAAATATATGGTAAGCTGATTTGTGTGTTATTTAGGTTCATTCCGAGTTATATAGTGTTAAGAGATAAATAAACCAGGTAATTATAAAAGGTGACAATTAGAGCACATTTTCTCGTACCTATGTAGCCTCCCTGAAAAGAAGGTTCCCGAGCCACCATTTACTCTCTATGACAGAAGTAATTTATCACACTTTTTTTTGGTGGGGACTTTATGAATCTCTCTTCAGTCTTTTTGAGAGAGCCCCTCAAAAACAATACAACATGTGTGAGACTTAAAAATAACATTTGTGTCACTTCAATACAAAAATGTCACAAGTATACAATATCCACAAAACATTATATTTTAATTTATTAAAGAATAATAACATACATTCATTAGACGTTTCAGTTAAAAATACATGATTTATTCTATCTCCATTTAAAAGTCACTTTTAACATATTGTCTTTTGATCATCCATTCCTCTCTGCTGCCTCTATTTTATAATGAACATCTGGCTACATACTTTTATGAATGTGATGCTACTTGTTGAACTTTTATAGTTTCTATTTTTTTTAGGACCCACTTCTTACACTCCATTTGTAATAAAAACTACACAAATCTCTTTTAGTCAAACAATTATTATGTGATTATTTTTGTTGAAAACAGGTTTACCTTATGTATCTTTTATTCCAATAGCAAATACATTAAAGAGCTTTTTTTTTAAAAAAAAACTAACACTTTTTTTAAGCATAAGGATATAGGCTTAACAACTCAAATTTAGTACAAACACATCAGTGACCCTAAACCATTGATTTACTACATTGTAAAATTTTACCATGATCAATTTTTGACCTTCAATGGGAATCAAACCTGAGACCTTTGATATATTGGTTAAATCTCTATCAACCGAGCTAAGGCATCAAACTTTTAAAGTTATAGATTGTAACTTACAATCTAGTACAAATGAATGTAATTTAAGAACTTATTCATAGTAAGAAAATTACAAGTTTACAAAATGTGATCTTGATTGTTTTAAACGATATAAACTGAGCTAAGTGATGAAACCAAATTGTTTTTTTTTAATCACCAAGGTTTACCACCTGTTCAGGTTATACAATTGTATAATAATTACTCTACTAAGGCAGGAATGAGGAAGGATTGCATTTTAGATGTGATCCATCCACATTAGGTGGAAGCAAAGTGGGAAACCATTTAGGAAAAAGCACCCTCAGTATACCCGGACAGGATTGAAACCTTGATCTCCCCTTCTTCAGCAGCAAAATAAATTTATTTAAAAAAAATGCTAAAACAAGCATTTCTTTCAAACAGAATGTAAATAAGATAAGTACAAAGATGGTGCAAAATGTGTTGTTGCACTGAATAACTTAATATTTTGAATATTTTTTCATGTCTCTTCCCTTTTATAGTCCTGTTGAAAGAAAGTATAGGAGTTAAAGATTATTATTTTTTGTTTCTGGTTCAACCCATGTAGATGTTGTATGATGGGAATTCATCCAAAGTTTTAACAACTGGAGGGCAGGATATGCAGAAGGGGAGGGAGGGGTGGGGGCTTGAAGGGTCTAAAGATGCATCTTCCGACTTGACTAGAGCGCAATCAGATTATGTTAGTGATTAACATTGGGGCGAGCTTGATGATAGAGCTCCCCAATCAAATAATTTGACATTCATGTTTGTAGTTTTTCATTAAATGTAGTCTTAATACTAGTGTTTCTTAAAAAATAATTTTATATATTACAAAGCATTGTAAATTATATTATAAAATGAAGAACTTCAATTATCACCTTTACTCTATTGAGGATCATACTTTTTTAAATGAAGGTTATTAAGTCTCATTTATGAATCATTTAATCGAACAGTGAATATTTTACCTTATTTAAAAACCACTGTACCAGTAGAGATATTAATATTTTTAAATTTGTAAATAAACAGATTTCCAATGAAAGAAAAATTGACACCTAACAAACTCTACATAGATTATAGGAAGCCTTAATATCTCAACCAAAGGATTTTTTTTAAATTTGAATCAATAACGTCATGAATAAACAACACCGCAGACACAAATGGAAGATAAAAACAAGATAATTGATTGACCTTCTAACTTCAACTTGGTTTGTATCTTAATTAAATGTGTGAAATAACCGTACATACACAGGTTTTTGTTTATAAGTGTGATCTAACCAGAAACGTGGTTTCGTTCTTTCGACCCGACAACTTAATACAATAATCTTCAAGTGGCACGGTGTGAACCTGCCACAATTGCCAATTAAAGATCCAACTAATTGTTAGTGCTACAGTGTCTTAAGGAACAATTTGAAGTTCATTGTTAAGGATGTTCCAATACAAATAAGAAAATAAAATATTGAGCGTAATACGTTTCCATAATATATTTAATGGGTGTGTATTTTTAAAAAAACCTAGTTTGCAATTCCTTTGTTTTTTTATTATTATAGAATGGTTAAAATAAGAAACACCGACAGTTCATTTTAAATCAATTTTTATTACTACATAAAAACAATCTATTCAAGTTTGTCGGAATTACCACAAAGCTAAACACACACAAGATTAATAAACAGAAGATTTTGTTCTGGCTTCCAAAAACAATGCTTCAAAGTATGTTTATAAATGAAAGGGAGCTGCCGGATGTTAACAAGTCTAATTGAATGTGGGAGAATGAGTGTGTGTTTCTACGTGCGCCTTGCGGGGCCATTACTGCACAACTTGGCCACAAGACTCTGCACCGAGATGGCAGACATTGCCGTCGGGATGAAGAGGAGGATTATTTACCCAATCAGACGGTTACTGTCAAGGTATGACGATGTTCTACCACCTGACGATCAGTTCCAATTTGAAGGTAAATTGAAATTTTACATAACTTTCTCGAGCGATTTGAAAACAATGAGGTTATTTATTTGGTACATGTGACCTAAGGGTTAAATTCTATATTTTGGTCATCTTTTGACTTTTTTTTTAAAACTACCTAGTTGTCTTAATAAATTTTGATCATGTTTATACTTGTGTGTGTGTGTGTGAGAGAGAGAGAGAGAGAAAGCACAGGTAAGAATGTAAATACATTTTTAATATTTTTATTTCTGCGTTGTGGAAACATGAATTTCCAGTTTTTAAATAAGTGGCTTGCTTTGAAATGCAAACTCTAGTCATATAGTAAATGTTATTAACTACATGAGAGGTCTATAATAATTATACCCCCATACTTTTCACTTCCAGTAATTATATGGTAATGAAACTTGTGAAAACATCTTAACCAAACATCCTCTGAAATTTCTTTTTAGAAAGTAAAAGTATCTATTTTGAGGATTCTGAATTGCCCCCACATAGAACTCTTTCTTGACTAGTCATCTCTTTACCACAAGAAAAAGGATGGTTGTACCAAAAATAAAACCCTTTTGAGTGACCTCCCACATTGTTTAAATCTCCTGACAGAACTAGCTGGCTCTTTAAACTGGTTTATTTTTAAAAACCATACAAACAAAGACGAGAGGTGGTGGAGGGCACCGATGGAAGGGTGTCAACATTTTAAGTAGTTTTTTTTTAATCCTGCTGCCCTCCAGCTGTGTTAAGTGGTAGAGAACAAGAAACCTAAACAAATTGTCAGTGCAGCAGCAGACTTGAAATGAAACACAAGGGAGTGGTCAACCTAAACAGTTAAAAAAACAAGCTCAGTTAAGATAAGGATAACCTAAACAGTTAAAAAAACAAGTCAAGTTAAGATTAGAATCTGTACAAATTAAAAATGATTTATATAAAAATCAAGTGTGTGTATTTAAAATAAAATTATCTTGCAAATAGTGAACTATGAAAGTGAGTTAAACTTCACTGGTATTGATATTCAACTATTTTATCGAAACCTTATTTTGTGACTGTTATGATAGTAAGATAATTTTCGACACTTACCGAGAAAAATAAATCATGGAAAGGTTTGTGCCTTCAATGTCCCACACAATGCCGCCATCTTTAAAGTCGCCTGTTAATATAGTCAAAAGGGCGACAACTTTTAATTTTGCTAATCGTAAAGAAAAAAGTCTATCAGATGCAAGTTATTATGTGCCTATGTTCTCGTCTACGTCCAGGACATTTACAAGTAAGTGGGAGAACAAATTTTACTATAGGCCAATTTTAATAGACAGGATCTTATCTGACAGAAAAGGTTTTTTTAGCACCATGTCTTGGTCGCCCATTCGGGTGATATGTTTATGTATTAATTAAGCTAATGATTTATGGATGAGGAAGGTTGAGCTTAGTCTAAGTGTACTCGCATTTGCATAGAGAGAGAGTGAGTGGGAAACCATTTAGGAAAAACCACTCTCAGTACACCTGACCGTGATCGAACCACAATCTCCCAATCAAAGGCAGCCTAGTTTCTTGATCATGCAGCCACCGAAGTGGGTGAAAGAAAAGTTACCAGATCTTCTTTAACGTATTCATATGTCTGGTCATGTGATCTGCATCTATCACTTTTGTTAGATATTATCAATAACTATAAAATAACACAAATAATAAAGTGAAATATATCAATGTTGGCCACAAAGAAATATGTTTGAATTTTCTCCACTGTTCTTCCAACCAAAATCATGGTATAAGAGTAAAATGTTAAAATTTTTGGCCATAAACAAATATGTTTTATTTTCTAAAAGGTTTTTCCTATTAAAATTGGACTATGTAATGTTGTCAAAAATGCGTCAATGGTAGTTATAGTCGAACTAACAATGGAAGACATGACATCTTAAAAAGTGACTATAAATTTTTTTTTTATGTTTAAAGCATATGGCATATTTTACCATGGAAATGCTGTATCTTGTTCGGTTGCTGCATGTGTAAACTTTCAGTTCTGAGGGAACATAACATTGCCACAGACTATACTTTGGAGGTTGTCTACACGTTAGAACCGCAATGAAGATGATGTGATTATGGAAGTGTGGAGCCAGTAGAAAATCTTAAACCTAACTTAAGCCTAATTAGCCAGGCCATGGTGACCAAACAAACAAATCCACTTCCAGGAAAAATGCCTATGGTACCGCCAGGAATTGAACCCAATACCTTTTAATCAGTAACCAGTGGTGCTGACCACTAGATCGGTTTATTTTTATGTATTCATATGCTAAGCAAAGTTTTTTATTTTCTAAAAGTTTCTTTTGACCTGAATTCTATTATAGCTGTCACTAACATATGTTGATAGAAATTTAAAAAAATATTTGTAACACTTTGGATAATTATGTTGCTACATGTACCAGTGGCCATGCAGACTAAATGCTATGCTCATCAAGTCTAGTGATGAGGACTCTGGTTTTCTGTTGATAAGTACATTAAGGTTTGAAACTCGTCTAAGTGAACTAAGATTAGTTTGTCCTAAATGTTTCCTCAGTCTCCCTCCACACAAATGCAGGTACATTTGCTCTAAATTATACATTTCTAATCATTATCCATTAGTGTAATTAAATGTGTATATTACAGGCTAGACGTAAGATACGAAGAAAAATATATCCGGGTTATTTTTTAATCAAATGGTAGCACAGCATTTTTTGTTTGTTTTTTATCACCATTTTAGATTTAATTTCTTTTAAACCATAGTAATATTTTTTCAGAAAAATAGTTAAAATATAGGTTTAAAACTCTTCCCATAAACTATGTTGTGAAGCATGATTCTATATTATAAAATGTAATATTATTTTCTTAAGTAAATACAGTTTGCAAGATTAAAGCACAAAAAAAGTTGTGTAAAGAAAAATAGTTTTCCTGATCATCAATTTAAGAAAATTTCTCATTAAGATTTATACAGTAGCCCCATGGCTTCTTTGGTGCTGACTGACAGCTTTGAAACGTTACCAGACCAATTTATGTATCCCTACGCCGAACCATATAATCTACAAAAACATTTGTTTAACAGCTGTAACTTCTGACAGTCAAAATTTAGGTATATACCTAAATGTTGAGTGTCATAAGTGAGCTGTGAGCTGTCAGTCAGCACCAAAGAAGCCATGGGGCTACTGTACCTTGGTTCAGTCGGTAGCACCTCTGCCTACTGATCTAACTAAACGTGTTTAGGTAGAATATCAAGAAGGTCAAAAACCTATTAATAAAAGATCAGGTTTTTTCAATCTCAATAAGTGGTAAATTAAAGTTGTTAATGTTTGTCCTAGAAATAATTAATTTATAAGACACCAGCACCTAGTTTTCTGATACTAAAACAAGCTAACAAACATCTTGATTAAAATTAAAATCTTAATTTACTAAGCGCTTGAAGAGATGACAGATGTTCCGTCGTGTTTTTTTGCTGGTTTGTATCTCACCCCCCTTTCCTTTCCTTCGACCCACACACTTGTAGTTGCATTTCTCTTTTTCTCTTTCACATATCCTCCTTTAAGGCTCACGCTAACAAGATTTTCTCATCACATTAATAACAATTAGTTCAATCCAGTGTTTTTTTTAAATACATATATCAAGCAATGAGAGAGAGGAAAAGAAAGACCCAATCATTATTTCAATTTGAAGAAGAGTTTATTCAACTGAGTACAAAAATGATAATACTAGTTTATTCATCTGATAAGTGTCTGTTACTGTGACATCCCATGTTGAAATACTTCACTTGGAGTAAGTTTCTCATTTAAAATATCAAGCCACAATTTTTTTTTGAAAATCACATTTAAAGTACTTATAAAATTTAAAGAGCAAAAGTTTGGACAAAATAGTTCTGTTTTAAATGTTTAAATGCACATTCGCATTGATGATTTGTTAGGTTTTTTTGCATAGTAAGTAATGCGAAGTTACTTAATCTGCTAGCTTATTTTTTCACTTTTAAATTTGATATGACAAAAATTATTTTTAAACATATTATATACATCTTCAAAATAAGCTTTCTAACCCAAAAATGATTGAATAAAATGAGCTAGATACAAGTATTGTCTAAAAATGTGTTTGTCCTGTTATTAAGTGTAATAAAACCATATTATCACCAATTATTCTAACAAAATAATGAACAAAAACAATTATTTACAGTGCATAACTTGTAGTTGGGGGAATTACTTAGTAACATTTATAAACAAAATAAAATATTTTGGAATATTATAGACCCTTTAACTATTCAATACACCCAGTTTGGAATATTCTGACTTTATTTTGCTGGTTGTGTGCCTCTTAAAGGACCATGGTTAATCCAACTGCCTCCTTCCATTTCTCATTAAAAGAAAAGAAACACAAACCTTCTATTTTGTAAAGCATAAAAGGTTATTTCGAATTTTAAATAAGCTTTAGTGGTAAGTTAAGCAAAGCCTTTATAAATGTGTATAACATCCTGTCAAAATATGCTTTAATTTATTTATCAAATTATTATAAAAACATATTAATTGATTAATAAAATTTGGTTTAAAATAGGAGGGATAGCCAGCACACTTACCTTGGTGATACTGGAGTAGAAATTATTTAGATATAACACTAAAAANCCCTTAAAAGGTATGAGCGCCATAGTTTTAAAAACACCGACTTAGCACAAAAGTAATTCGTGCCACTCTTATTACAAATTTTCTTAAATAGGTAGAAAATAATCTTGTTTATGTCACTCAAACAATCAAGACGTAAAACATTCCTAATGCAATTTTCAGAGAAGACACCAACTCTTGAAGTGAAGAAAGCTAACTTTCCATCCTTGGACCACAAATTATCCCCAACTGTGGATCAGCGACCTTTCACACATCAGAACTCACAGAGACCTCTACCACCAACACCTGAGCCAAACAAATCTGTGTTGTACAACTTGGAAAAGGGTTCTGGTGAGTATTCTCACTTTGTTCTTTTAAATACTTTTTGTGAAAGTATTCTTTCAAGCTACAACAAATGAATGAATAGCAATGTTGTTTGTTCCACATTATTTCGAGTCGACTTACTCTATGGCATTAAGAACTTGAAGTTCATTGACGCATTTAACATAAGTATGCCGTCTATCTTTATCTTGAGCTAGCTCTATCCATTCCACCTCATTACAACCACATCCCTTTCAGCAATGATAAAAAGATTATTTAAAAATAATTTAAGAAAGAATTATTCGCCTATATTTTTTCAACAAACGATATAAAAAATATAAGTCAATCCACATATAATACAAAGTTTAAGGACCCTCCCCTTTCAAAATTTGCAAAATGTATCCAAATAACTATGTAATAATCCCAAAAGCTTGCAGCTAACTTGCAAATTGTCACCTTGTTACAAATTAATGTATGATTTGTTATTTACAATTATTATTATGACCCACTTCTGTGGCCGAATGGTCTAAGACGTCACTCTTATGTTAGACTGGGTTGCTGATGATGGAAAGATTGAGGTTTGAATCTTGGTCGAGTATACTGAGGTTCCCCACCTCCCAAATGGTTTCCCACTCTACTTACAAACAAATGTTGGTAGATAACATCTAAAATGCTTCCTTCCTCATTCGTACCCCAATTAGAATAATTAATTATTATCATACATGCGTACAACCAGAACAGGTATTAAGATGTTGTGATTAAACAAAAATAGCAGTGCCTAAATAATTTGGGGTGCAGTAAACTTGAATCAACAAAGAAATTAGTGTACTCATGTCGATTAAAAGGCTTTCAAGATTATACTATTCGTTTCACTCTGGTTTATATTTACTCATCCTCTGATAAAAAAGTAAAACTAAATCATACAACACACTAACAAACTTTACAAGTCATAAGCTTTCCACAGTTGTTGGGAACCTCGAAAATAACTGCTAATACAGTAATATTGAGTATACAATTATATGGTTGTCCAATTTCTAAATTGTTGGAAATAGCACTTTGCTAATTATCAGACTTTGACCTAATAATAATCTGCCTCATTTCAATTACTATCACGACTGTTGGCATAGTAAGACAACTACAAGCCAGTCAACATATCCAATAATTTTTAATGATTAAATTTATGTTTTTAATATTTAGTAAATAAACCAATAGCAGTCTTCCACCCCATCCTGATGAACTAGTAAGGATTTTCAGATCCTGGTTGGATGGATTTAAACTTTTTACAACAACAATTTGATAATGTTTCCAACAGGTTCTCATAGAGGTTCCAAAGTGAGTAACCTTAATGTTACACAGATGCCTTGGTACCACAATGTGAACCGGAAGAGAGCTGAAGAACTTCTTTGTAACAGTAAGTTTTAACATATCATGCTATTTTTGCAATCATTCATTGTTTTAAGGTTTAAGATTCGTAATTAAAATTAGGTCTCTCTTTAAGGAAAACTTTTTTTTTAAACTTATTTTGTTATATGAGTACAAGAAAGGCGGACAGAAACATGAAAATCGATAGTTTCCACCTAATCCCCCGACCCAGGTTTCATTCTATTGGAATGCATCAAGAGGGAGTGTGAAATGTGTAACAAAACTTCTTAAAAGAGGAAACTAAAAAAACAAAAAAAAAACAGAAGAAATTGCTAGGACACTTAGATAGGTACATGTAAAAGGAATACATAACATAAAGGACAACTTTTAGTTGGTTAAGTTGCATGTTTTACACTCTTAAATCTTGATAGAAAAAAAAGCGATTGCTCTGAGAAAGAAAGTAAAAAGATGATAATTAGGAATTAAACGAGAAAAAGCAAGGTAAACCATTGCATGGCCTTTGCTTACTTTATTTCAACTGATATGAATTGATCCTTTGTCTCCTCAGTCAAACTATCATTCATCATCATTAACTATTTTTTAAGTTTGTGGTAGTGTTTGTTCAGTAAAATGCCTTGATCTTCCACTATCCTTCATACTCCTTTCACTTGCAAACTTTGTTATCTGCTCTCCTGATCTTTTTCTTGGTCTCCCTTGTGGTATTTTCCATATATTCTCCATCATTCTCTTTGGTATTATTTCCTTTTCCATCCTTAATACATGACCATACCGTCTCAGCCTTGCTTCCTCTTCTCTCTCATGTAACCCATGTACAACCACTCTTTCCCGAATAACTTCATTCATATGGCCTCCATGTTCCTAGTCTCTCATACAGTCACTGTACTATGGGTACAAAGTATACCCTATAAAGCATTAGCACATAGCAGTTAAACTGCCTATGTGACTAATTTTTCCACGGGATGAAAAATAGTCAACTTATTGAAAAGTTGTTTGCAGCCGAAGATGGGATGTTCATTATCCGCCCTTCCCAGACCCAAAACCCCTTGACCCTGAGCCTCTGGTACAACAACAGACTATACAACATCAGTGTGAGACAGCGGCCGGATGGGAAATATGCTCTTGGATATGAAAAAGCAAATGAACAGGTACAAAATTTAATCAATTCATTGTGCATGTATACAATTTTAGACGTTATGTCTGTATGAGTGATGATATCCTTAGGATCTAGGTTGTGTAAACATTTTAGTGAAATTCCAATAGATTTCTCTAGGTTTTACAGGTCAAAACATATTATATTTCTTTTAGAATTAAATATGCAAAGTTATTGATAAAAAATACATAGATTTTACTATTGAATTAATAAATACAAATATGTTGTTTTCAATTAAAGGTTACATAGGGTTGTTTTCTACTTCGTATTAAAAATTTTGTCTTGAAATTACAATGATTTAAATTTTCCTGACTTTTTAAAGCGTGTAAAAACCCTTTTAACAGTAATAAACTGTACATACACAATTAGAAACTGCCACTGTGGTCTAGTGGTCAGAGTTTCTGGCTAAATATCCAGAGGGTCTGGGTTCAATCCTTGGTTCTTCCAGAATTTTTCTTTGAAGCAGTGGGTCTGAAATGAGGTTAAACTCAAGTCTTGTAAGAACAAATAAGAAGCTACTTGAATAAATTAACAGTGACTCTGGTCTGGAAAACTGAGACTATCGGCCTGAGGGTTCATTTTGCTGACCACATGACACCCTCTATTAGCGAATTTTAGCACAATCACCGCCAATTGGCGGCAGCTGCTCGGTCGGAATAGCTCGATTGCGGACTTACACCATGGAGTTTTTTTATAGACACAATTAGAAACTGAATCTGTGCACGCAATGAGCGTGTTGGATAAAATCCACCACTCATGCAGATTTTACACCACTTACCTCTAATTATGATAATCCAGGTGCTTATTTTTATAAATTTGAAATCACTTAAGTGCAGTGCATTGCCCCTCTGAAGAGCAATAATTAATTAGCGAGCCCTGTCTACTATTAGTAATTATTTCTTTTATACATATTTATTATGTTTCCGATTGTTTGAAATATTCCAGAGTTTCGCCTCGGTGGAAGAGCTTGTAACAAATTACCAATCAGAAAAGTTGCTACTTTACAGTGGAGGAGAGAAAAATGGAAGGACATTTCTGACAAAATGGCCTCAAAGAAGAGACTAGAACTCGTTCTTGTCAACTCAACCATGCACACTGGAGACACTCAACAGTGCTCACAAGCTAGGCACTTGGACAAGTCTAAAAATCATAGCTTCTACCTAAAAACTAATCAGTGTGATAAACCGAGCTATTTAGCGATGTTAAACAACACTATCAGGTAGAATAAACAAAACAAGAGACTTTAGTTGCTGCACCACCATGGGAGAAATAGGGTGCCTTATAAAACTCTATGCTAAACAATATCTTTAGGCAAAATACAAATAATGATAAAGAATACAATTTGCTGATGAAATGAATACAGTGGACCATCATTTATCCAGCTCCCACTGATCTGGATTTCTGAATTGAGCTTTTGTTTTTGTAAACCTGTTTCAAGTATTTTATAATTTGCTAATGTAAAAATAAATGGTGTGCTTTAATTTTTTATATATATAACAAGAATGCAAAATATATAGTGTTTGAATACATTTTTATATAATTTCCTCTGGAATTTTGTTAATCTGGGTGGCACCCAGATAAACGAGGTTCCACTATACTAACACACAGATTGCAAATAATTGTTAACTATGGGAATGTTTGCATTAGGGAGACCACATTTCATTTCATTTCTCCTTAATATGGACATTTCTGTAGTTACAATGATTTGCAGCCTGTGTATTGATATTCATTGAAATTTTCTTTAATTACAATCTTGTTTTGTATACTTGGCAGCATAATAGCCCTCCCAAGTCGCAAATGGCTGTGGTATATCTGATAGCTCATAAAAGTAGCCGATGATTTCTGCACGTCCGTCACAAACCCAGCCTTAATCTATGTGTGAAGAATGACCCTTTGTACAACATAATTCATATAGCTAGGTCATATGTTCCGAGGTTTGGTTACCATGTCCAGGTGTCATTTTTCAACTAATTTAATTACTTATAAAAATCCGAAGTATAGCTTGGAAGGTCAACCTTCAACGAATTATTTATTTGCAGATTTTATATCTGGTATTATTATTTCAATATGTGATCCTCAACATAACCTCATTGTGTAATGTTCGACCAAAAAAATAACAAACCAATACATAATTTTAAAGAGTTTTTGAAAGTTATCATTAGCCTTTTGGAATGTAGAATATATATACATACAGATATACATACACATTCATGCACACACACTCTTTGCTAATCCCAACTAATTGGAACCAAAGCTTGTTCGGATTTAATTGAAGAATAAAGGGATAATGTATTTTCACAAATTTTAAATTACAGTTCAATGAGTATAATCAAATGTTAATTTATTTAACTTACTTATAACCTATTATATATAATGAAATTATTTTAGTCACAGGATTACACAATGTGTTGAATATAACATGTAAATATTAAGCATTTATTATCAGATATTTAAATATTTTTTACAACTCTCTTTTAACTTTGAGCTTGTTAACAAATAACATTTATTTCATTTGACATTTTTTTTTTCATTTTCCGAAACTTGTGTTTGGACTATTCAGAATTTCGGACTACTTATATACATTTGGTATCTATATAAATTTGTAAGGAAATAATGAGATGGGTCGTTTTAATTCTTCAGAAGGTAATACAGTTGCTTGTGTTATCATATTTCTGGCCAGGATATTTTTTTGAATATAATATCTTCAAATAAGTTTTCTTTCTAGTTTGAATAAATATAAACCTAAAATTCAATAATGAAACACTTTTAATTTTTGTTTCAAGAATGTATTATGTAAACTGTCAAAGTGAAATTACTCACTCCCATTCGGTTAGTCACATTTTGGAGGATAAGTGAGTTAAACAAGTAATTTAAAGTGGTTTGGAAGGGAACAGAAGTTTGTTTTTATAATAGGTTTCTTTGACAAAATAAATCAATTAACACTCGAGTATATATGTTTAGTTTAATTTTCTATACATATTAATCTCAACATTTCTTGAATATTTGTCATAAACATTGTGGAATTTGAAAATTACTTTTTATCTTCATTTAAAAAAAGACTTTGTTTAATTTCCAGGATACTCATGGAAAATGTTAAAGAACAGCTGCGATTATAATGTGTGGAAAATAAAACTAAACATGTCTACAGTATGTTCACCATTGTTTTTTACCTGAATGACACTTGAAAAATTATATGTTTAGGTTTTGAGTCGCCAACACTTGTAAAAGATCGCTGTTTTGTTATAAATGATAAGAATTTTAAATACATGTTAAATTTTACATTTAAAATAAAGTAAATTTAAGTTTTTTCACACTATTTAATTGCTTTTAATAATCTATCTATACAACCTAAAACAATATTTTAAACGTAATTAAAAACTTATTCTTTGTTTTGCAATATTATCGATAATGTGTAACATAGTGCATACATTAATACCTTATAATAAAGGCATCATATGTATTGGAAAAGAGAAAATTACATGTCATTTTTTAAATATATAATAAATTATTTTATGATTATTTTATCGTATTTCAAAATATTTAACCGAATAACACATTTTAATCCACTGCATGGGTGCACCATTGTAAAGAACTTTTTGCGTCATGTAATGATAAATATTTTAAATACATGTTAAATTTTACATTTAAAATAAAATAAATTTAAGTTTTCTCACACTATTTCATTACTTTTAATAATCTATTTATCCAATCTGAAACAATATTTTAAATGTAATTAAAACTTATTCTTTGTTTTGCATTATTATCGATAATGTGTAATATAGTGCATACATTAATACCTTTTAATAAAGGCATCATATGTATTGGAAAAGAGAAAATTACTTGTCATTTTTTTAAATTATAATAAATTATTTTCATCCACTGCATGGGTGCACCATTGTAAAGAACTTTTTGCATCATGATCACATGGTGTAAATTTGCCAGTCGCCAAGTGGAAAAAAAACTATTAAGCTTTCTTTGTACCATACCTCAAATAAATATAAATAATATTGGCCTAAATCACTGTGGTTCGCTATACTATTCATACATTACCATATGTTTTCATTACAGCTATCCAAAGTGGCAGATGTTAGCTGTTGGCGTAGGGATACAATAGGGACTATTTCTAGTAACTTTTCTTGAGCTGTCATCTAAGTAAACCTGGGTGGTGAATGTACTTATGTTATTTATTGGGTGGGTGGAGGGGGAGTTTCTAATGTAAAAATACATATTCTAACTCCTGAATTCCCCCATACCTCCACCTTAACTTGAATTGGATGGTTTCTTAGAACATTTTTTAAAATGTAAACTCCCATAAGGCAACCAAAGGAATTAAAATGAGAGTAATACAATTTAGTCATGTTATTTAATGAATAATGCAGGAAATCACTTTACGATTTGATCATCTGGTCAGTTCAATTGTGTACCTAAGTAACCAGTTGTGACATGCTTATAAAGATTATGACCTCACTATGTAACATCTAATTTTTGTGACTCAAGGTCCATGCTATTTTTATTTTTGTACATAATAATGCTAATATTAAAAAGATCAATTTACAAATAAAAGTGATTGGTTTTCATGTAAAGGAAAAAGGGCATGTAGTTAGTGCCCTTCAAAATAATTTCAATTACCTATTCAAAGTGTCAAATTTGGGTAAGAAAAATAACAAACTTTCTAATTGAATGTATAGAAAAAAGTATGATCACATGGTGTAAATTTGCCGGTCGCCAAGTGGAAAAAAAACGATTAAGCTTTCTTTGTACTATGCCTCAAATAAATATAAATAATATTGGCCTAAATCACTGTGGTTCGCTATAATATTCATACATTACCATATGTTTTCATTACAGCTATCCAAAGTGATAGATGTTAGCTGTTGGCGTAGGGATACATTAGGGACTATTTCTAGAAACTTCTTCTTGAGGTGTCATCTAAGTAAACCCGGGTGGTGAATGTACTTATGTTATTTATTGGGATGGGGAGTTTCTAATGTAAAAATACATATTCTAACTCCTGAATTCCCCCATAACTCCACCTTAACTTGAATTGGATGGTTTCTTAGAACATTTTTTTAAATGTAAACTCCCATAAGGCAACCAAAGGAATTAAAATGAAAGTAATACAATTTAGTCATTTTATTTAATGAATAATGCAGGAAATCACTTTATGATTTGATCTGGTCAGTTCAATTGTGTACCTAAGTAACCAGTTGTGACATGTTTAAAAGGATTATGACCTCACTATGTAACATCTAATTTTTGTGACTCAAGGTCCGCACTATTTTTATTTTTGTACACAATAATGCTAGTATTAAAAAGATCAACTTACAAATAAAAGTGATTGGTTTTCATGTAAAGGAAAAAGGGCATGTAATTAGTGTCCTTCAAAATAATTTCAATTACCTATTCAAAGTGTCAAATTTGGGTAAGAAAAATAACAAGCTTTCCAGTTGAATGTATAGAAAAAAAGTGCATCATATTATAGAAAGTACCTTACTCAAAAAGTGTTAGAATTGATAATCTACGTCCTCTACTTTTCCACCATTCTTATCCTCTAACTTGTACATTTTCTGTTATCTGCACCTCCTATCTCTTTCTTGGCCTCCCTTGCGGTCTTTTTCCTACTTCAGTTTCATCTGTTTCAATGATCATTATAAACTGTTTCCAGCCTGTGGCCTGGTTGGTCATTTTAGTAAAATGCCTCCATCTTACTCTATCCTTCCTTGGTACTTGTTTTAATCACGAGCAAAGAAAAGCTATATTAAAACATGCTTAGAAGTTGATTAATATTCGGCTGTGAAAATATCCAAATCAATTTGCTATTATCTACAAACTGTCTCTAATATCAAGTAGCACCAAAAGTCTGTAGTTTTTTTTTGTTTGTTTAGTAACTTTATAATGCACAAGTGTTCTCTTTCTTTCATACAAGTTTCATTGACTTTATTTTGGTACATTTTGTATTTTTGTTTTAAATGTATTCACTGTATTATTATTATTATTATTATTATTATTATAATAAGAGCTAGTTATTGCATTGATGTTTGAATATAATGTTTGTTCATAAAAATCACTGCCCATTTTTTTATGTTACAAAGTAAACCCAAAAGCACAACACCAAAGGAATGGTTTTAATCTGGCAGGGTGTATGTACATTTGATTTAGTATCTTCCCAATACTAAAAATGAATGTCCCCAACATAGTGGTTTTCAAACTGGAGGTCGGGCAATTTTTAGGGTGTGGTCACAATGCTTGTTAAGGTTATCAGTCTTATGTTTACTTTTTAAAGTGAAATATAAGCAGTAAAATTATTTTAAAAAAACTGTTGAGTAGAGTTGGGTCAGATACACTATTTTACAAATCCAAATCTCCAATATATCTTTGAATATTGAATTTTGGAATAGTTATGAAATATAAATAACAATAGTAACTAAATGTTAACATTCTTTCTTATAAGCCTAATCCATTCATTATAATAATTCATATAATCAGTTAGGTGTTAAATTACTGGTCTGGGGCCGGGTTGTTAAGTTCATCCTATATTTATAATTGGTTCTGAGCAACCAATAAGCAGTATCAGAGCTTTAAAACAAATTTCAATTGAAAATACCTTTTTATAAAGAATTTGAATCTCAAATATCCTCAAGGGCTACTGTTTGGGTTCCATTTGGCTGCTTGTTGATATAGGCCTAGTTTGCTGAGAGCAGTCCTGTGTTTAGGTGAGTGGTGCTACTAGCCTAAATTCCAAAACACCCGTTGTGATTGTTCTTTTTAGAAACATCTTAGTAGTATTCGTGGTCAAGCAAATTTATAATCATTAAATCAAACACACAGGCTTAACAACAAACTGGTTTGGTTTGTCGATGAAGTAAGGATTCAAATTTCAACTGACGGGTATTGGGGGTGATTTTTCCTAACCACAGTGTAATATGTGGACAGGTAGGAAACAATTAGGTGAAAATAATACTAATAATTTAAAAATTAAGATATGAAGGTTTGGTTATCAAAGAGTCGTGATGATCTTAAAAGACAAAAATCGGGGGCAATTACTGCAAAGGTTTGGAAACCATTGCACTCACTAAGAGTTGATAAATGTGTATAAGTAGTGGTATAGTGTTTTAATATTTTTGAAAAGAAGTTAAGGTGAGAATGTGAGAAAATATAAGTGTTTTAGGGTTTTTATAGTAAAAGTTTTTTTTTTTCAAAATAAATTGAAATCTTGCTGGACAGTAAAAAGATAAGAGTTTAGTTTTATTCATGTGGTAATATCAATAGTTGTAGAATATCTGTCATGAGCAGAGCACTATTATATAAGACATTTTTTAAATTAAGAGAAAAAAGTTGTCATTAAATTCCAGGACATTTGACAAACATTCAACGACAGTTGATATCACCACATGAATAAAATTAAACACACTGTTTATATTGGAGATATATTTGATTTATTCCATTAAAAAAGGTTATACTTTAAAACTCCAAAAATAGTGGACTTTTCTCAAGTCCTCCACACTCCCACCTTAATTATAGTTGGGCAGAATCCACTATTTAAAGAATTTTTTTATCTATGAACCCAAAATAAGTGACTTCAAAAGGAAATAATAGTATTTTTTTTTAGATAATGCATTCATTATAACTAACATTCAGTTTGGTGTTAATTTAATGTTCTAAGGTCAGATTGTTAATGTTATACTTGCTCCAAAGAAAGTTGTACTACGGGTTTTTATTGCTCAAGAAAAATTTGTTCAACACAGCGAGGTTTCAACCTATGAAAACAAAAGTTCCTGAGGCAAGCACTTTACCCCAGGACCACCCAAGTCAATGAGTGTATAAACTAATTATGTTAAGACAGTACCACCAATCAACAGTATAAAAATTCTAAAACAAGTTTTAGTTCATAATCTGAAGAAGAAAATTAAATCTCAATTATGTTTCTTCAAACCCTCAAATATCCCAAAGGAAATGATAGTTTCAGCCCTAGAATTATTGAATAATTGTTCATTTAATGGAACAATACATAAGCCTAATGTTTAATTTAACAATTTGCTAGTTAATATCCCAATAATCATCTTTATAAATACTGCTTGTGGGTTTTTTATGGACCCCGTCTTACTACCTGTTAAGGTTATTTGCCTATGTACTAATTACTTTAATGTTAGGAGTGAAGAAGGTTGGATTTATAGGAAGTGTATCCACATTTGCATGGAGTGGGTGGTAAAACATCCTCAGTATACCCGACCAGGATTAAAACCCCAATCTTGTTATAAGCAGTCTGGCACAATTTAAACAATTACTGTTAAAAGAGATTTAAGCCGAGTATAAACCAAAAGAAAAATGTCATTTCGACTACTATTGTGAATAAATTATTTTTAATGAATTATTAAAAATTCCCTGACCAAATAAATTCCCTAACATTTCAGTTTCACAAGCTTATGGATACCCTGTTATGGATACCCTGAGTATGTGCCTGACTGAGCACACCCAACTACACCATTTCTACACATTACACAACTTTAAAAGATGTTATAAAAGGTGTTTTTTGTCACCACTTCTCACTTCCATTCGGGTTGTAATCATTTTAACTGATTACACTTGTATGCAAGGGATGAGGAAGGTTTAAATCACTAGGTAGTGTAACTGCATTTGCATGGAGGGAAAGTGGAAAACCATTTTGAAAAACAAAAAAATACCTCAGTACATCTAACTGTGATTCAAATCCCAATCACCCTGTCCT
Organism: Timema poppense; assembly: GCA_902141375.1. Classification (NCBI taxonomy): domain Eukaryota; kingdom Metazoa; phylum Arthropoda; class Insecta; order Phasmatodea; family Timematidae; genus Timema; species Timema poppense. Next base: position 1,746 of record CABFOV010006133.1, on the reverse strand, counting down.
CTGCAATCCAGTCTATTGCCAGAGAAAAGCCTTAGACCTTTCGGACACCAAATCAGGTTATTATGGAATTTAATCTTCAATTAGTTCAAATTAATATATTACTTAGTTAAACATGATTAATAAAGTGTCCTTTAAGTCTGAGGAAGTGTTGTACTTTGTACCCATTGTCACATATGCAGCAGAAACACGGACAGTGAACGTAAGAGAAACCAGGAAAGTGGAGGCCATGAGAATTAAAATTGTAAGAAGCATGCTAGCTGTAACAAGGAAAAATAGGATAAGGACTGAAGTTATCCTGGAAAGAGTGGGGTTACTAGTAGTATGATGAAATAGTAGAGGAAGCAAAAATGAGATGGTATGGTCATGTAATGAATACGTAAAAGGATAGAATAAAAAGTAAATGGCAGAGATTAAGTATGTAGGAAAAAGAATGCAAGAATGAGATGAAAAGAGCAGATAGCATAAAGTGTGCAAGTGAGTTAGAGGAGAAGAATGGAAGAGTGGTGGAAGAATGGAGGCATTTTACTAAACTGACTCGGCCACAGGCTGAAAACAGTTGATTCATCATCCTCGTTAACTGTTTCCAGTCTGGCCGGGTTCTTACAGTAAAATGCCTCCATCTTTCTCTGTCCTTCCACCATTCTTCCACTCTCCTCCTCTCACTTCCAAACTTGATGTTATCTGTTCCTCCTCTCTCTTCCTTGGTCTCCCTACTAAACTTTATATTCATTAATCTTCTTGGAATCCTCTCCCCTTCCATCATCATTATGTGTCCATACCATCTCATCCTTGCTTCCTCAACTATCTCATGTACCTCTTGCACCCTAATTCTTGCCCATACATCATCATTCCTAATCATATCTCTTCTGGTCATAGCTAGCCTGCTCCTCATAGACTTCATTCCCATGGCCTCCACTTTCCTTGTTTCTCTTTTATCCAAATTCCAAGTTTCCGCTGAATACGCAACTATGGATATGAAGTATGCTCTATACAACACTTCAGGGACACTTCTATTTACCATAATAGGTCTCTTACACATCAGTAGAAAACCTGCTGCCCGCATCTCACTATATCTTCTCTGCTGCCCTCTTTTGCCCCAATCACACTACCAACATACTTCACGCTCTTTACTTCTTTAAAATCTACTCCATCCAGTTCTATCACCTTTCTGGGCCTTGTTATGTGGCTTGTTATCACCATCACTTCACTTTTCATCATACTAAATGTCATTCCAACCGTCGGTCACTTCTTCATTCCATTACTGCAGCTGTTCCTGTACTTCCTTCCTCCCTCCTCCCTCCCCAATACCATCAAGTCATCTGCAAATGATGATTATGATGATGTAAAAATTATTCCATTCAAAAAATGTGTCAACGACTGATTACAAATTTGCTCAGCACCACTATTGGTTCATTAAGTACAATTTTTTCAAGTCTCACAATGAAATTTTAGCCTAGTGTTCAAAATGATGCATAATTTTATCAGGACAGTCTACTTTTACCCGAGAGCTCTATGCTATGGTGGAACACCATGTATCAAGGTTTATGGCTGCTCGATGAGCCTCAATGGAAGCACTTACAAATAAAACAAACATAAAATCTATTTTAGGCACACAAAATCATTTAATACATTTTTTAGAATAATTCAGAGATGAAAAAACCACGTAGAACAAATTATGTATCTATTAGATTACATTAAATACAAAAGGAAACCTCAACACTGATATCATAAACTTATAAAATACAT
>CABFOV010006132.1:24602-36939 GCA_902141375.1 Timema poppense | reverse complement strand
CAAACCCCCCCCCCTGGCTACGGCCTTGTCTCTCAGGTCCATTCTAATGTTATCCTTACATCTGCATCTAGGTCTTCCCAATAGTCTCTTCCCTTTGGGTTCGTCAGTCAGTACCCTGAAAAAGGTTCTAGAATCTACCATTAGCGCTGCATGTCTTGCCTACTGTAATCTATGAGAATTTATTATCCTAACAATGTTTTGTGATGAGTACAGTGTATGTAACTCATTATTATGTAACCTTTTCCATTACCCAGTAGCCTTAACCGTATTTAGGCCAAATATCTTCCTAGCCACCTTGTTTTCGAGCACTCTAAATTTGTTTTTGTCGTGTAAGGTAAGAGAGCAAGTTTCACACCCACAAAGAACAACTGGTAAAATTATTGTTTTTTATAAAACGAACTTCACATTCCTTGGAAGCAGGTGAGATGTTAACAACTTACTGACCGATTAATTTCCTAATTTTCACTAATATCATTATTGCTAGTTAAAATTGTTCTTAAATATTTAAAACTCATTAATTCTGTCAAATGATTTTACTATGACCAAACTACGTTATACTAACTAATAAATTGAGCACTTGGTATGGACAGAGAGAAAAAATATAGTCAATTTTTTCACAAGAAGCTGACACAATAAAGTATTTTTTTAATGAGCAAGATAAACTTGGGGCAAATAATTTAACTTAACTTTTCAATATTATTCCATTATGACAGAATGCTGATGAAATCATCAATCATGGATATTATAGTTCATTATAGATGGTTAATCTTAAGCTATATGTATGCTTAGGTCAATAACTTTATTTTTTACAATAGTTATATAATAAAACTCTAAAAAAACCCAATAATATTGACAAATGTACGAGATATAGTCCATTGTTCTTCTAAAGCTCTCGTGGCATTGCCTGTGATCGCCATGTATTGGCGAAGATATGGGAAAAATTGCAATAGAATAGTGCGATAATGCCCGCCCAGCTCGTATCGTAATAATTAATTACATTCCCTCCACCCGTTTTAATCACCGCGGTATCCATAAATCATGACCGACCGCGAGCTGGCTATTTTCAAGCCCATTCCCCTTCCCCTTGAAAACTCCTATACTTTCCATTCCGTCCCGTAGTTTGGGTCAGCTCCTCAATCACGCCACTGTGGATGCGAGATGTATTGGTCATGGCTTCGATTACCATAGAGGATGAGGGAGGAGGGTGTTATATGGGGGGGAGATGGAATAGGAATGAAATATTTTATAGACACGAGATATTTGGAGTCTTTCCATATGGATTGTATAGTAAGGACACCATTGGAAGACATTTTTTGGATAATATAAAAAGATAAATATAGAATAGCCAATATTGCTGAATATCCAATAATTTATACCTGTCTAGCGTTAGTTAAAGATGTTGTTAGTGACAGCATTTCACTTTATTTACTTCATTAGCTGCGAAACTCAAATGTGACCGTTAAACCAACAATAAATAAATAAATTTGATTTATTGGTTCAAATAATGTAGCTTAATAATAGGATTTTTTTAATTAATCCTTGATTATAATGTTAAGTATTGAGCAAACTCTAGTTCAAAGACACGTTATAACTTTTTTCAAGGCATTATTACAACAAACAATATTCACTTAACCAAATACAGTATTATTTGATCAATCATGCGATAAATTATATTATGATACTTTGATTATTTCAGGCTAGTTAAACCTATAATGACTTGGACTATTCCTTTGATTTAAAATAATAAGTTTCCAACCAATACGTAGTTCCAGCTGGAGTAAGTACATGACGCCGCTGCGAAATATTATTTTTACCGTCTTTTCTATTACTTTATTAAGTGCATTGTTTTTTTTACCTGTGTTTAAAACTAGTAACTTTTTATAAGGGTTTTGTTTTGGGGGTGTGGTTACTGAATCATATTTACAAATTTCTATCTTGTTTCTAATAGATACAACAATGATGTTCTTCGAAAGCACTTAGTTATTTTATTTAAAACAAACTATGGGGGTGGAGCAAAATATGTAGGAATTAATTTCTGGGGAGGGGACATAATTAATGTAATAAGGGAGGATTTGGTAATCAGATAAATCTCTGCCGGGACCGGGATTTGAACCCCAGACCCCTGACACAGAAGAGACAGCTTTCCCCTAGACCACCAGGTCAAATTATTGTTATATATTCAGAGTTTTACATTCTTTGACAGTAAACGAGATGTTAATACATTATTTTAATTTTATTTTTATATTAGCTATAAACATATATTTATATTGTTCTTCACATATGCGTTTTTATATTATATATATTTTTGGAACGTTAAAAACACATTTATTTTTACAGTGCATTGCACAACTTTGAACTATTTATATATACGTGTGGAACAGTTGTTTATATATTTTTATTTTGTGTTACTTGAGCTTTATTTTAGTCTTCCTTATTTATCCATTTTTGTGGCGCTTTCACCAAATAAATAACTAAACGGAGAAAAGAACTAAAATGGGAATTTCACAACATTGTTTGGTGTCGATGTTAGTACAAGACGTCTGCCTTTTAAGTAATCATACTTTTTATTTAGTAATGTTTCATTTATTAGTATAACTTTAAAATATTTGTTTTTATTTACATTTAAACTCCAAAAATGGGTTCTCTTATTCAAGGGCACCCACAGGATTTTTCTCCGGTGGGGTGGAGGGGGGGCAGACGGGGAGTACGGTAGGGGGTCCCGGAAAAAATTATTAAATTGAAGCCACAGAAGGCACTTTTTAAGGCCATCCTTGTCTCTTGAAATAAGATACAACATAAGAAAAATGTTTAAAATTTATCAAAATTCGTGGGTGAACACTTGAGTTTTGACTTTCACGATTTTAATGGCGAGTGTCACTGGAATTGCTCGCGCATGCGCCAAACTATCAACCCTAGAGTCAGCAGGTGGCCTGGTGGCGAGCTCTAGTAATTAGTTATATTCTACAAATCTTTGTTTATTGGCTGGAGGTACAGTTTGAGCGCTAGTTAACACTGTTGGGTGGGGTTAACCTACTTCTAATATTTATACAACTTCAGAATCTTAGGGGGTGGGGGCAATCACCCCCCCCCCCTGACCCATCCCTGTAGGCGCCCCTGCTCTTATTCAATAATTAGAAATTACAGTTTTCTTTTTATATTGTTTTATGTACGTATTGTTACGGAGTAGTGTGTATTGCAGGAGTGGAATGTTAATTTTGTTGCTTTCAAGCGATGTATTAATGTTGAGCTTAGAAACATATTTCACCACGCAATAATGGTGGAGGGGTGCGGTTGATGAAGGAAAGTATATTCAAGAGCGTGCATCATAGCAGGCTCAACACAGCTCCCGGCTCGCGCCATGTATGGAAGTTAAAGGGAAAAGAAAAGACTTACGATATGCCAGAAATGTGTGCAGTGCATTCGTATTTGAATGATTACTCGAAATTTGCCGCGGTGACAATGGGGGTCAAAGCGACAAAGCTTCTTGTTAATCACTACAATATTTCCATATTAAGACAGAATAATAATTTGTGCAAAATGCTTGGCTGTGAAGCCGTTCCAAAAGGGTCAGAAACGGCCTTTTCAATGCAGTTTTTTAATCTAAATATTATATAATATTTCACCGATTTTCTGTAGCATTCTTCTATTAATACTGTATCTCTAGTTATGTTTAGTCAGAAATGATCCATGTGCAATAATGTTCGTGTAAATTTATGATTTAGAGCCGATTATTACAATGGTTGTATCTGAATAGTCTCGAGGATCCTTGCAAGGATCCTTTATCAGTGGTGGCTCGCGAGTTTGAACACTGGGGGTGCTGCTCGGGTGATACAGGATGAAAGAGGGGAAAGATTTATGTGGAAGCAAGAGCTGTCACGTGCATGGATATGCATTATGTTTCCATAAAACATTTCATAGCTAAACATTTACTGAAACTAATTAATTTTTTAAAACTTACTAGCAAAACGGTCATTCATCAAAACATAGAATTAAAATTAATCTTTTCAAGAGAGTGTCATGGCCAGAGTTAAAAAAAAACTCCTTTGTTTGGTTTATTATTATATTTACAACTTATAATGATGCTGATTTGGTTTAGTATTTGTGGGCTGTAATAATCAACGGAAATACATTACTGACAACATAATTTAATTAGTTGTAAAAAATAAGCCAAACAAATTGTTTTTAATTATATAATTACATAAATAATAAAGAGAAACATCAACGTATCATAAACGTATAATTATGCAGTAAATATACACATAATTAAACTAATCAGAAAAGTAGAGTCTGTGATTATTTTCTTAGAATAAAATATATTATAAATTAAATGCAAACGATGCAAATATACTAATTATAATTTAGAGGACCGTAATATTTAAAAATACAATTTTACTTTTGAATGGGAAGTAAATTTTATGAGTTTATATCTGAATAAAATTGTTTGAACATTGAATTACAAGTAGTTTTCCCTAGATTTAGGCCTATTAGTAAAAAGATGCCCGTAGTTTTTAATATAAATTTCTCCAATGGAACTTATTCTAGAAATATTAATTATTGTTAACACATTAACAACCTTAAAGTTTTAGCATTAATTTTTGCACTCATTAGATAAACAGTAAACACGCAAGAATACAGAAGTGAATCAAAACAAAATTAATATTAGTTACACAAATCAGTTCCAAGCTAAGACTATGTATGTATTATGTCTAGGGGATCTGCAACTATTGCAACTCCAATCCTACGTCACCACTCAGGCATTTCCCCTCCTCCCCCTCCTCTGCTTCTACACTTCACCACTAGCCAAGGGGTCTGGAGAAGAACTTCTCAAAGTTGGGTCCTCGTGGCTCGTCTGCGAGGTCGTTCAGGAAACCCGTGACACAACTTTATACATTTTTTTAGGTCTTATAAAATTTTATGTAAAAGGGTAAATCGCTGGTATATACTAAACGCAATGGGGATGCCTTCTCATATTAAAGACCAGCGAGAAAGTGAGGGTAAAAAGTGGGGGTGTGGCCACGCCCCTTGTGCCCACATCATTTGTAAAGTCACCTTTATATAAGTTTTATCGTCATCCAGCACAAAGAACTTTCAGAAATAAGCACTAAAACATTTGATGCCTTTTCTAACAACTTAGTTCTAGTTGTGCTAGCAAATTTGTCTGCTCCTTGGGATATGAAAAAAAAATTAAATGAAATTGTCTTAGTGTGGAGTGAGACTTGAGGAAATGATCACTAAAACTACTACAGATTTCACTGATATTTTAGTCACACACAAGCAGTTCTCTTCCTCACATAAATTATCAGGAGTAAAAATGTACAAACACAATACATTTATTTAAATAAATGGTGCGGAACTCCGCATGAACTTTCTCGCTCTATTGTTTAAAAATAAAGAAATTTACTCAAAACTCGTAATATATGTGAAACTAAATAATATACACTAGCAAACCCAAGCATAAATTGCACTATACTTATGTAAAACATTTTCTTAGTCTCGATTTTAAATCTTATAATTTTATTATTAAAGGATTAATATCCGCATTTGTATGTTTGGACCAATAAAAAAGATCAATATTGGGTCCACAACGGTCAAAACTTCATATTAAAATATCAACTTCCGGTTAAAATTTTCGGCATTTTAATAGGTGTTGCACATCTTCAGGTCATTACATTGATGTTAAATTCCTCATTTAGAAGTTTTGACCAGTAAAAAATGAAAATATTGACTATTGAGTCTAAAATGGATATATATCATTGTTGTACAAACATTTCTCCTAAGAGGTTTAAGGAAAAACAACTACTCAAAACTCGTAATATATGTGAAACTAAATAATATACACTAGCAAACCCAAGCATAAATTGCACTATACTTATGTAAAACATTTTCTTAGTCTCGATTTTAAATCTTATAATTTTATTATTAAAGGATTAATATCCGCATTTGTATGTTTGGACCAATAAAAAAGATCAATATTGGGTCCACAACGGTCAAAACTTCATATTAAAATATCAACTTCCGGTTAAAATTTTCGGCATTTTAATAGGTGTTGCACATCTTCAGGTCATTACATTGATGTTAAATTCCTCATTTAGAAGTTTTGACCAGTAAAAAATGAAAATATTGACTATTGAGTCTAAAATGGATATATATCATTGTTGTACAAACATTTCTCCTAAGAGGTTTAAGGAAAAACAACATAAACTTTTAGAGACTTACTTATTTTTAATTACTCTATGGCATTGGAGAATTATTGCGTTAAAACTTAAGTAGTATCTCTTTACAACTAAAGCTCACAAAATTATATAAATATATTTGCCAATATCTCAGAAACTGTTGGTTTTATAAAAAAATATATTTCATATAAAAGTGTTTAATTTTTAATAGTACTACAATTTTGCAATGAGAAGCTATTTAATATCTCCAATAGTTGTGAAGATACGGAAATTTCCGCTTCTGTAAAGTACCCTGAAAATTATTTTCATGGGAAAATGAAAATAGCCAGTTTATTTATAATCTTAAACAACGCCTAGATACGAATTTTAATCAAAATCGTTAGAGCAGATTTTGAGAAAATAGATTTTTTTTTTCACCCTTTATTAAACTACTCTTAATTTTAAGTTTAACAGACACACAAGCAGTCGGCATTTCAAAAATACAACTTTTTAGGGTTCGGGGGGTCATGAGTCGTCGACATCCATCAACATTTGAGGTTAGATTTTTCTTCTATCGCAACCTTTAATTTTCGAAAAGTTAAAAAATATATATTTGCGTATAGTTTGAAAATTATTGATTTATAAAAATTAGGTTTCGAATAAAATATTTGTATTATAAATAGATATACATTTTTGCAATGATAAGTAATTTTATATCTCAAATAGTTTCGGAGATGTGATAAAAAAAAAATAGAATTTACGCATCAGACCTGCCCTTAAAGTCATTTTGCCAAAATATTGAGAATAGCCATTTTGTTTGTAATATTTATAAATGAAATTTAAACAAAATCGTTAAAGCCGATTTTGAGAAAATTGATTTTTTCTCTTTTTGTGATTCAACAAACTACCCTTAATTTTAGGGTTAGCTATCCAATTCCAAAAATCCCTCGGGAAAACTCTATGAAAACCCTAAGTACCAAGTTTTAGCCTGATCTGTAAAATAATTTAGGCTTTAGTAGGAGAGACAGACAGATAGACGAAAATTCAAAAACCATGACTTTGAGTTGTTTTTTTCGTAAATAAAAATGGCGGTTGGGGTGGAGTAGATAAAAATGGGGGTATGTTAATGTATATAGGTCCTAATACTATATATATACTGCAAATCGATGGAAAATGAGCTATTTAATTTTATTCTTAGATTGGTGCTTATTTTGACTTTTCCTAATATTTACACAACATATCATGCTAAACATATCTTCCCAAAAATTACTTACAGAAAACTTTGAGTACGTATGTATGAGTAAATAGGCCTAGATCATATAGGAATCTATTTATTTTATCCATAACTAAACGGTTTTTAAGTATCCTACTTACTGCTCATATATTTCTAACTAGTAATTGCTGTCCATTCTAATTTACATTCAACTGTTGAAATTCATTGACCACGAAATTATTCGTGTTTAAATCTAACATAAGGAGTTATACTGTTTTGAAATTGACGCACAATTCTCAGCTGATTGGTCGGTACCAGGCTTGTTAGTTTGGTCAAGAAAATCGTTATCAAACCGCGGTTTGGTTATTGTCTCTATCATAAATACTCGTAATAAGTCGTGATACCAGGAGCGCAGAAACGCTCTGGTCGTAAACATCGATACCAGGTAAGCCGTGAAAACATGCCTTTTAGCAACCAGTAATATTTAAAATCGCGGCAACATAAAGTTCTGAGCTCTAGCAATCGAAAAGAGAATAACGAAACAATTGACAGTCAAAAACCGCACCAAGGAGGTGTCAAAAACGTATTGCTCCCGTCCTTAAGCCAAAGGGTGTGTGAAGGGTGACAATTCGGACGGATCTTTACTTGGTCGGTGACCTTGCCGTCTAGGGGTAAGGTGTCAGACTTCTATGCTGGCGGCTGGGGTTCAATCCTCGGTCCCGGCAAAGATTTATTTGATTACCAAACCCTTCCTTCACCTCTGACAAGACATCTTGTGAATGTGGGGAATGCCAGGTCTCCACCGTGGTTCGGATTCTACGTTAAACTGTAGGTCCTTCATTTCATCTCACAATCACCCTACCATTGCATATTAGCGTAAGTGCGTATAACCCGAACGGGTAGTAAGACGCGGTGCTAATAATAATAATAATAATAATAATAATAATAATAATAATAATAATAATAATAATAATAATAATAATAATAATAATTTACTTGATCACGGGATTATGTATCTGGCAAGGGTACAAAATATCAAGGCGACAACGCATAAGTATAGAATACGGATACAACCAGTGCCACATCTATTTTATATATGAGAAATATTTATTTAAAAAATATATGTTAATAAAGTTGATACCGCCTTTGATATGAGTTACCAAGTGAGGAGTTAGTGCCATATAGGAAAATACGGGAATCAAACCGCACAACTAAATTTTTAATTGCTTCAAATGTCCAGGCCTCGTCTGTATACAAAGTAATTTCCGTGTCCTTATGAGTTTTTAATTATATACGCTCATTCCATATTCAGGATTACGTATTATTGTTTATAATACTCTGGCCAGTCAAATTCTTTGAAATAAAACCTTAAAAACAAATTCCATAAATACTATAAATATTTTCGTAGTTTTTACATTTTGTTTAATATTTTTAGTTAAAATAACGATAATCTATTCAAGTTTTCAATGAATCAATCAAGAGACAGCTGTTTGTGGGCGAAAATAGTGTCAACTACTGTGGATAGTGTCATGTGGTCAGTGTAACGAAGTCTCCGGTCATTAAACTTAGTTTTCTAGACTAGAACTACTACTTTTTCATTCAAGTAGCTCCTCGTTTGTCCTAACGAGGCCGTTACAGACCTACTGCTGCACAGAAAGCCTGAAAGCGCTGGGGATTGATCGCAGGACCTCTGAATGTGTAGCCAATAATTCTAAACACTATACCACAGAGGCGGTCAAGTTGTCCTTAGGGGACATCTGATGGTCTAAGGGTAAGGTGTCAAACTTCTGTGCCAGGGTCCGGGGTTCAATCCTCGGGCCCGGCACAGATTTATCTGATTTCCAAACCCTTCCTTCACCTCTGACAAGACGTGCATTAATCACAACTTGTGAATGTGGGGATTGCCAGGCCTCAATGGTTCGAATTTCACGTTAAACTGTAGGTCCTCCCTTTTATCTCACAATCACCCTACCATTACACATTAGCGTAAGTGCGTATAGCCCGAACGGGTAGTAAGACGCGGTGCTAATAATAATAATAATAAGTTGTTCTTAAGTCTCTAATAAAGTTAAAACCTGTAACGGAGTGCTACAGATTTACGGATTGAGACTCTGTGGACAGAGAAATATGTTTAAGCCTCGTCTACATATTTCGTAAGCTCAGTATCCTAAAGTCCTAAGTCCGCATTCTAATTTTGTGCACTCTCTTCGTGTTCTTATTCATGCAATCTTATGTTAACCAATGGGGAAGTATAATAATTTGTCTAATCAAATTCGTCAAAATAAAACAATTTCGGCAAGTTTTATAAATATAATCAATATTTCTTTAATTCTATTTTATATTTAATGTTGTCAGCTAAAATGACGATATCAGTGTCAAGTTAACATTTTTAAAAATGAATTTACATTAAAGGTACATAAATGAAAATATTAAATACGTTTAGAAAATGGTGATAGTTTCAATTCTATAAGCAAAATCGTGAAGGTCAAAACTCAAGTGTTGTCTACCTATGATTGACTCTCCGTAACGCCAGTCCTTAAGAAGGTTAAAGTTTATCAAACTTCTACAGAGTGCTAAGGACTAAGGACTTACGGATCGAGACTTTGCAGATATAGCAATAGGTTAATGCAGAGTCGATATCTTCTTATTAACTACATAGGTATCTTAGGAGATGAAGTATGTAGCCTATTTTGTCAGTTTCTTTAATAAAAACCCCAGGTCATGTTCTATAATGTAAATATTCCATAAAAAAATATCGTTGATTGTATTGTTTTATAAAATATATTTGATGGACCGTCGAAGTTAAATCTTTTATCTTTTATCAAATAACTTTACTAAAATATGACAATATCATACCACACTGGTTTTTATTGTGAAAGTTTGTAAAATACAGTTTAATAGAGCATATATAGTAATATAATGTATTTTATTTTAATTCTTTTAAAATCAAACTGACGGGTCTTAGACCTACATTATTTACTTTAAAATAGTTTCAGTAGATATAGATATCATACAATGGGAATCATTTTGAAATGGCAATATTTTCAACGCGTAAATAATTTATTTAAGAACAAACGTTTAAAACCTGCTCTCGTCGAAGCTTCCTTTATAACGCAATAATAAAAAGTGTTTGTTTAGCAAGATTGATAAGTATTAAGTTCTATTATTCATGAAAGATTCTTGTTAAAATATTAGTTTTATACTTAATCAAAATTAGTGATAGAATCGGAGTCAAACAACTATTTTTTTGTGAACACAGCTTCACAACATTAAGCTAGCTCATTACTTAATATCTCTACTCAACCTTGTACTCTCCATTAGTCCAAGGCTCTAAGTAAAATCTCTGGTTTAATTTTAAAGCTCATTCAAATAAAAAGCCTTCCTCTGAAAGTTTTAGCTCGAACATGTTTCACTAAAAGAGTTTTTGAGGTCAGGCCTGCTTGGCTTGGTTCCCGTTATTTCTGCAAGCTCCCCCCGAACACCAATATTCAGTGTCACAAATACACGTTTGCAAGGGATTCCCCAGAGACACCCACCCACCCACCGTCGCTTTGAATAATGCACTCGTATTCTACTTGGAATATAATGCGATGCATCGTCCCTCAAGAGGCGGTATACTATGCCGGAATTTCACGGTGTTTTCCACGATACAGGGCGGTTCGCAGGAATAGATGTATAAAAGACCCTCCAGTGTATGTACAGTACAGTTTTCATAGGAATTACGTTTTATGACTACTAGGAAATCTACTAGATCTACTGTCACCTATTCATACGTCAAACCATGTGATTTGTAGTTGTTACATTTGATAGATAATGTCAATATCTATAAAATAACACCAAATATATAGTAAAATTATACAAATCTATAAAGTAAAAGAAATTTTATATTTTTCAAAAGTTTCCTCCCATTAAAATTCTACTACTGTGTATAAAAATGGAGGCAAATTTATTGCTATATTGCTAACTATAAAATTAATATTTTAATGGTCTCATCTATTGATCATTAGTTTTTGGTCATTATTTTAAGAAACATGTTGATTTTTGGTTTGAGGGAGGCTTAGACATAAGAATATATAAACATTGTCTTGAGGGTTTTAGGATGAGGTTACAGAAATAAAAACGTATTTAGCTAGTGGTATGCCGGGAATTTTTGCTAATTATTATAATCGATAAGTGCGAATTGTTTTGCAAGTTTAATTTTCAAAGAAATTATTTCAAATAACAACCATGTATGTTAATAAAGTATGATGAATTAAATTGCTATATTACGTGAACATGTCTTTATTCACAAAATGTAAGTGCTTCCGCGAGCAATCTACAAATTTTGTGCCCTAAGACAAAAAAATAATTGCTTTGAATTCATAGTTGGTTGGTACTAGAGGACTTTCGTGATAATTATAAGTACCGTACATTCAGCGTTAGCTTTCTGAGCACATACAAGACGGCATGTACAGGCTGGCCCAATTGTAATCCAAGCTCTTATGATGTTATTTGCCACCCTACCTTGTATTTCCCTATATTTTTTCTACTTTTGTGAACAATTTCTAATTTAAATTTGCTTGAAATATTCGAAGCTCGCCGGCATGTTGCCAGCCTGACTAATGACAATGTTTACATATATTAAATTAAGTAAAAGGACGGAAGGAACAACGTAAAACATTGTTTTAAATAATTTAAATAAGGAATTATGATTTAAGGAAGAACACTTACCTTTTATTAAGCATATTAATTATCCTTTTAAGAAGTGGGTTTGACTGTATTTATTTTGAAGGTCGGCCATCTTTGTTTTAACGCATGCCCAGCGCTATCAAACGAGTGAGGAGTGAACTTCGTGATTTTGAAGGAATAAAAACGAGCGCGATTTTTAATTTTGACAGAAGGAAATATACATTTTATTCTTTATTAAAAACATTATTCTTATTCAATTGGCTATATTTAAATACTTATATTAAACCTACATTTCATTTTTATT
>CABFOV010006132.1:0-22212 GCA_902141375.1 Timema poppense | reverse complement strand
ATTACACAAGGGTGGGGATCACAGAGTTCAAACATACGGAGAGGGGGAAATGCGCAGTACTAGAAGCGTTGAGAATCTTATAGCAAAGCCTCAGCGCTTCTATGTTTTTCTAGACGTCCATGTTGTTATTGAGACAGGTGGTGGTGCATAGTGGCAAAATGCAGCCCTAGGATCAGCGCTCTTAGATGTTTCAATGTTGTCATTGGGTGTGGACGTTCTTTTCCGCACGCTCGTCCGGTTGGTGAAATTGGGTAAGTGATGTTTTGATTGACTAACCCAATTTAGGATACCTTGTAGCAATAATTGCTACACAATTAAAGCGAACCATTTTCGAAATGAAATAAGAAATCATAAAATGGAAAAAATCTTAATTGAAACCGTTCACCGGTTTCTTAAGACCTTCGGAAACCAAAATTATCAATTAAAGCCGTTTAAAAATAATATCACCCCCAAATGTGTTTGTTATTCGCAGTGCACTGCTGCAATCAATGGCGAAAGATGTATGGACTTATTCTGGTAGTAATAACCGTATATGGTATTGATAGCTACTAAAGTTATTAAAACAATAATGTAATATATTCATACATCTGCAGCGGTAACTTTTGATAGGTATTATAAATACAGTAGCCTCATGGCTTCTTTGGTGCTGACTGACAGCTAACAGCTTTGAAAAGCTACCAGATCAAATTATGTATCCCTAAGCTGAACCATATGATCTGCAAAAACATGTGTCTAGCAGTTGTAACTTCTGACAGTCAAAATTTAGGTGCAGTATCCCCATGGCTTCTTTGGTACTGACTGACAGCTTTAAAAAGTTATCAGACCAAATTATGTATCCCTACGCCGAACTATATGATCTGCAAAAACATGTGTTTAGCATCTGTCACTTTTGACTGTCAAAAGTCATCTGTGAGCTGTCAGTCAGCACCAAAGAAGTCATGGAGCTACTGTGTATACCTAAATATTGACGGACAGAAGTCAGCTGTGAACTGTCAGTCAGCACCAAAGAAGCCATGGGGCTACTGTACCTATAAAATAACACTAATAATATTGTTAAATCTTATCAATGTTAACCGCAAAGTAATATGTTTGAATTTTCTAAACTGTTCTTCCCACCAAAATAAGGGTATACATGATCTAGAGAAGTTGATTTGGTAAAACGGCCTCAACCTCTTGGTGAATTCTGGCCTTTAAATCTTAAATATCGTAGAGTCGTCGAGAAAACACCTATGCTTTAAAGAATAACTCGGGGGTTGCTAAATCCGGTGACAGCGGAGACCATTGAACGTCACCAAACCGGGAAATGATGCGCCCTAAGAAGAACCTGCGCTGTTTTTCCATGTTGTGACGAGCCGTGCTATGGCATGGAAACATAAGCCGGCGCTACACATGCGACATTCGTCAAATACCTCGTAGTGTGGATGAGTGAGTTATGACGACTGTTTGGTATTATACAAACATTTGTCATCACTCGCTAAACCCCAAACATTTCCTGTCAGTTGTCGGTAATCTATCACACATAAAAGGGCACGAACTATTTGCCTTATCACGAACTATTTACTATACTACCCCTTCCACACATCCGTGTATAAGTTTGTCAGTAGTGTCTTGTGTTTACTGTGGAAATTGAATGGTCCAACGATTTGTCCCTTCGATTTTTGTACCTTTATTAAAAAGAACTTACTATATGGAATCCAGTCCATGATTTACATAAAAATAGGGATGGGATTTATGATTGCTGGAAGCGTATTCAATAACAATTTAGAATATATTGTTCTATTAAAGACCTTTAGAAGATTTTTTTTTATTTAATAGCAACGTTCAGAACATGTCTTAATAAAGTAAAATAAAGTATAAGAAATGGCTTGGGTGCAGATGATGTTTACAAGCCAAACTGGTTTACATTCGAGAAGATGGTGAAGTTTTTAAATGCCGTTGCAACAATTTATGGGTCACAACTATATTTATTGTTCGTCTCACCCTCCATGTTTGTTTGGTACGAATGTTCACCGTTCCCGACAGCAACTTCTTTACTCTACAGTGAAACTAAGGTTAAACAAATAGGCGCATGTGTGTAGAGATGTGATCTCGATTCGATGAACTGTTTGGCAAGTAGTATGCGAAGAGGTGAATATTTGCCATTCGGCGAATGCCGCATGTGTAGCGCAGGCTTTTCTCAGGACGCATAATTTTCCGGTTGGGGACGTTTCATAGGTATAGGGATGTGGTATCGAAAGAAAAATATTGATACTGTACTCATTAAAAGTACCAGAATAAAATATCTATACCGTACTAGTTTTGAAAGACAAGTATCGATAACAGTAGTTATCGGTATGGAAATTTTAATCTAAAAAAAAAAGGTGTTTTTTTCATCTAGTAATAATAAGCTCAACTTTTGCATCAAAGTTGTATTTCCATATGTAGTTAAACACTGGCCATTATAATGGTTTTTAATACTTTAAAACAAATTTTATATTAAGCTTTTTCGCTATCCAACTTCTTAAAAAAAACCCTTCATAACTCACTTCTGGGAGGTGTCATTTATTAATTACACTCTTCGTTTATATATTCTATCAAGATAGATTATTAACTATTGACAAACAATAGAATAATGGACACCCTTTTATGCATCGTCTGCTTGGGACACCCTTGAGGTGACTTCGGGGAAAAGTATTGAGTAAAAAAAATACTAGTATCTATAGGAAAAATATCAATTTTTTTTCACATCCCAAGCCATAGGTATTAACGAGGGAACAAAAATGTGTTATGATGAAGGGGAGAGAGGAAGGCTAATGGGGAGAACACATTTAGGAAAAAAGCACATGTGAGTAGCCTTGGTCAGCTTATGAACCCCAACATCTCCGCCACCGTCGAACATTACTGATAAACTCTCTGGTTCTACTTAGCTTAGTATTTAGTAATGCCGGTTTAAGGGTATATTCGCTTTAGTTAAAACTTAGTAATGAATTAGATAGAAAGAAACAAGTTTTCTCTTAAATAAATAAATAAATAAATTAAAATACGCCAGCATTTAAATTAATAAACAACATTATAATATACTGCTATCTTAATTTATTTGTCCTATATTTCTGCAAACTTCTCATGAAATCGTTTTATTATTACGTTGGGATAAGGTAAACAAATTTACTAAACGTTACAACATCAAAGAGCTGTGCCATGGAGAATAACCTTCGTGGAACCACATCGAGATGTTAATATTTATATTTATCATAAAAGGGGAAATCCTCCTTTGACCCTCTAGTATTTAAAGAAGAGGGGACTGTTTTTTTGCCAATGTAAAAAGAGAAGCTAGGAAATTACAAGAAATAATTTGGCAAAATGAGAGATGATTCGCTTAGTAATAATAACAACCTACACCGGTGGACACGCAGGCAAAGACATCAGTCTCCTCTTGTTTGATTTGCCTATGATGAGGAGGTACGTGTTCGATTACCAGCCTGATATGCTGAGTTTCCCACTCCTACCTAGATGACTATTCCCTCTCTCCTCACGCAAATGTGGCTACATGCTATCACTTACAGAATAACTTTTCTCAGTTAACGTGATATACTTTCACAAGTGATTGTTAGCCGTGCGTCTTGTATCCAAGCTACGATATATCACTTTATGCCCTTACATCCATTACTGTTTCCACTATCGGATTTCTAGGCATGTCGTAGCTTCAGATGCCCTATAATCTCTCTTAAGATTAGGGCAGGCACAACATCCAGTCCCCAGATGTTAGTTTATCACTCATTTTATGCCCTCTTCGTATAATATAATATTAATAATTTTAACTATATTCAAGGTATTTAAAGAAAACTTTATCTACCAATTTACTTCACTCAACTTACAAACTTTCTTATAGCAATGCCCACTATTTCTCTGAATTTAAACTATTACCGTAGAAATAGTAGTACCAATCTCACCAATGATACATTTTACGGCCTCGCCAACAATCAAATCCGGGACCCTTAGCTTAGTAGGCAGACGTGCTACCAACTGGGATAAGTTGTCGGGAATAATAATAAAAACAATTTATATTGTACTGTACGGAAGCAAAAATCAACCAAGGTAAAATAAAAACTCATACGGAAACTAAAATTCGACATGGCGTCGTATTTAAAACTAGCTACATGCAGCTTGTATCAAAACTTGTGTCGCCTGGTGTAGGGTGACCGCCACCAGTTTTAAGCCCGACCAACAATAAGCCCCGTATTAATGCTAGAGAATTTGTGCATGGTTTACAAGGAATCCATTCAAGCCAACACACAAACACGATAGAACACAAACTGTAACAATACACATTGAACATCCATGTTATTTCACTGGGTCTTTTCCCGCTCAAGCTGAAATATAACTTTCCCGTCCTAAAAAAAAACTACATCTGGATCCATACCCGGCTCGCTGGCCTTGTTAACTAACGCGCTAGTTTCGTGTTGAGTTAGACTGTCGATAACGGTGAGATCGAGGTTAGAATCTCGCTCGGGTGTACTGGGGGTGTTCCTAAATAGTATTCCACTCTCCCTCCACGAAAACGCGGGTTCACTTCCTCTAAATTCAACCTTCCCAATTCCAAACCCATTAGCGTAATTAGTACTTAAGCGTATAACCCGAACGGGCTAGTAAGACGCGGTGCTAGTAAAAAAAATGGATCCATATTCTCATTGTAATCTAGTGATTTAAAAATACCCGTGTACTTCAATACTTAGCCGCAGTGGTCTAAGATTCACATTGCACAAGTTGGGGTTCGTGTCCCGACCGGTTACATTCATGCCCGGATCATGATCAACTTACGTTAACTTATTTTCTGTCACTGCGTCTTACAATCTGTTTAGGCTATATGCATGTATTACAATTACTCTGATGGGGTAGTGTTGAGGAAGGACAATTTTTAGAGGTGATCTACGCGTATTTGCATTAAAGAGGAGTGGGAAACCATTTAAGAAAGATCACCTTCAGTAGACCCGACTGGAATTTGAGCCCCGATCTCATCAACGGGCTGGTCTAACGCGAGAGCAATGTCTTAGAGACCATTTGGTGATTAGGTTAACTTGAGTTTCACGTAACTTAACGTAACGTAAAAGTTCTCACCGTGTTTTCAAATGGAGACCATCACACACTTACCTTAAGGCTCCAGAAGAGAAATTTCACGTTACGTTAAGTAAAGTGTACCACGTGTTCCTGTCTACCAATCATGTTCAAAAAAAAAGTCATTGCGGCTATTTAGTTTATGATGTGCAGACGCCTTCTTCGGTACAGTTTGTTAGTCCACGTCTCGTGAACATCAAAACTTACATTTTATTTGGTAGCCCCAGTAAGCCTCAATTGCAAGTACTTGGAGCCTAATCAACTTTAACTGTTTTGAGTTACATTTTACTGAACAATTTGTTTTCAATCAGTTCAAATGCACTGGCTGTGTTTTGTTCGAGTTGTTACGTTACGCTGCGTGAATCCTGATTACACACTATATTGATTTACGTTGCGTGAATCTTGGTTACAAACTATGTTTATTTACGCTGCGTGAATGATGATCACATATTATGTTTCTTTACGTTGCGTGAATCTTGATCACACATTTGGTTTCTTTACGATACGTGAATCCTGATCACACACTATATTGCTTTACGTTGCGTGAATCTTGATTACACACTATGTTTATTTACGTTGCGTGAATCCCGATCCCACACTCTATTGCTTTACGTTACGTGAATCCTGATTACACATTATGTTTCTTTACGTTGCGTGAATCCTGATTACACACTATGTTTCTTTACGTTACGTGAATCCTGATAACACTCTATATTGCTTTACGTTACGTTAATCCTGATCACACATTATGTTTCTTTACGTTGCGTGAATCCTGATTACACACTATGTTTCTTTACGTTACGTGAATCCTGATCACACTCTATATTGCTTTACATTACTTGAATCCTGATTACACACTATGTTTCTTTACGTTGTGTGAATCCTGACCCCACACAATGTTTCTTTACTTTGCGTGAACGTTAAATTGTTCGTGGTCCTGCAAATGTGATCCACATGTGAGTTTCAACTCTGGAATCACCATCCTCTCTAAGCGCCAATGAGTGCGCATTTTCTTTAATCTACATTCAACACCTCTTTCACGTAAATCAACTAAAGTATTAAAAGTACTAATAAGTAAAAACAGTTAAAACCTAATTTAAATTAGTTGAAAAATGATACTTGGACACGGTAATCGAATACGGGATCTTTGGCTAAGTAAACCAATGCTCTACCAGTGAGTTATACAAGATTAGTTCCGTGATCAAGGTCATTCTTTACCCATAGATTAAGGCTGAGTCTGTGATGGACGTGTATAATCGTCAGCTACATATGAGCGACCAATAGTATCGCGAGCTATCAGACACCATAACCCTCTGAAACTCTGGGTGGCTGTTATGCTGTCAAGTATACAATACAAGACGGTAGTTAAAGTGAAATTTCAATGAATATCGACACAGGTTGCACGTCAATCACAAACTCAGACTTTAACGATGACTGAAGAATGACCCTGAGCTCGAAACGAATCATGTATAGCTTAGCAGTAGACCGTTGGTGCGCTAAGCCAAAGGTACCTGGTTAGACTCCCACGTCCAGGTGTCATTTTTCAACTAATTTAAATTAACTTAGCTGTGATCATATCTGTATGGATATTCCCGTAGTTACAATGATTCGTAATTTGTGTGTTAAAATTCAAGGAAAAAAAAAGTTTAAACAACTTACACTTGTAAACGGAGGTCGAGCTCTGGACATTTGACGTAGTACGCCAATATTCCTACCACTGAGCTGTTCAGGAATTTCTCTTATCCAGGGTCGTTAATGAGTTGATGCTAATTAGTTAATAATTAACTTGACACAATAAGCGCTTGAGTAGCTCAGTGATAAAAGTATTGATAGGCCGATATGTTCCTCATGTCAAGGTGTCATATTTAAACATTTATTATTTTACGAACTGTACTTTCTTGTTTGTCCGAGTCACAGGGTTTGTAGTGAAGCCAAGTAATAACAGTTCAGACGTTTTGTCATTTTTGTGCAAATATACAATTCAAGACTTTTTTTTTAAAAGAGACATTAAACCCTGTCATAATGGAGTCCTTACTTTTACCTAATAATGTAAATTGTATATAGATTGTAGCTTCGCGAAAAAAAGTTTAAGCTTTGATATGATAATTCTCAGAGCAAGTTCTTTTATTAAAAAATAAACAAATAAAAATCGGTTAGTTGAATACTTTTTTTGAAATAAATTGAATTTTTTTAAAATTGTGTTTTCCCTTTTGACACCTAGAGATTATTGGCTTGGCGGAAGATACAAATATAAACCTTGGCTTATCTAACGCGTGTGTGTGCACAAAGTTTGATGTAATTTGCGAATAAGTTTAAAATTGATCTAATTTGTCAATTAGCTATAAATTTAATTAGGATACACTCTCATCGGCGGGCACGTGGACTAAAATATCAAAAAAGTCTAAGATAATTTGCCGTTGACGGTGATCGTGGCTTCGTAAATCCGGCCGGGTTTACTGAGTTTTTCAAAATGATTTTTCACTCTTACTAAACACAAATTCTGGCAAATTTCCTCTAAATTACACCCCCTTTATCCTTAGCCCATTACCAGAGCCAGATTTAGAGCTGTGGAGCCCCCGGAGTGGTAAAAATTTGGAGGACCCATTATAAAAAAAAGTTTTTCTTTTCATCGTTTAGATACTATGATGTTTCTTTACAATATTAATTGTTAAAAATCTCAATGCTAAATTTCTATATTTTGCATTTATTTGAGGTATTTAATGTAGACTCCTTTCAGAATCGACCTTTTTGTTTTGTTGTTTTACAGAATGGCATATATGAACGGGAGAAACATGACATTGAAGTACGTTCACCTTATGAGTAGACTATCAGCCACTCCTGTGGCACAGAACGTTTCCCAGGGTACAGCTATAGAGGTTGTCTACAGTAGCCCCATAGCTTCTTTGGTGCTGACCGACAGCTCACAGCTGACTTCTGACAGTCAAAATTTAGGTATATACTTACATTTTGACTGTCAAAGTGACAGCTGCCAAACACATGTTTTTGCAGATCATATGGCTCAGCGTAGGGATACATAATTTGGTCTGGTAACTTTTTAAAGCTGTACGCTGTGAGCTGTCAGTCAGCACCAAAGAAGCCATGGGGATAATGCACACGTGGTACCCGCAATAAGATGATGATACTGATTATGAAGTTTTGGAGCAGGTTGAAGTCCTAACCTAACTTGAACCTAACTAACCAAACCCTGGTGATCGTCAGGATCATTTCCTCAAGGGAAAACAAATTCCAAGGGTACCGGATGAGAATCGAACCTACGGCCCCTAAGCTCGTAGCCAGGTGAACTGATCACTACACCATGGGGACGGTTAATCGACTGATTATATCAGCAGCGCGACTTATAAATTAACTTAAATTTAGAACAGACACAACACACAGCCCCTGGCCGTTAATTCATCACCGTGAAAGGGGAAACCCACATTTCATCAATGATAGTTATTTCGGCCATGCCAGAAATCGAACCCAAGACCCTTAGCTCAGTATACAGACACGCTACTGACAGAGCTAAGGTGTCGGACCTTAATGTTAAATACATTATTTAAATAAATAAATATTGTCATCACATTATATATTAGATTGGTTTAAAACAAAGCATTGTTCTATATATTTCGTTTTGTGTTTAGTTAATCTTGAACATATTAGAAAATAATGTCAACACACTTTTTATTGCAATGGTTTGTGGAAGATCTAGGACATCGAGGTGTGAATTCTGGTCGGGTGCACTGATAGTGCTTTTTAATAATTGATTTCCCTTTCTCCCTCAACCCAAATACATGTCAAATAAATTCTACCTTCCTGATTCAGTGTGAAACTGCGATTAGTCCGACTGAGTGTTAACATACACACATTTATTTTTATAACCACCTTAGTGAGATTTATTAAAATTGGGGGTCAAGGTGCATAACAAGCGCAATAGGTGTGTGTTTAGTTTGCGATTCAATAAGCCAATCATCCATTAATTAAGGCGATGCTTTTGATGGGGGAATTAGTTAACTAACAGACCAATTTAATCAGCGTTTAGCACGTGCAAGCATAAATGTATGTATTTGTCGTGATGTTACTAAATGGCGAGTTGTTTCATATTTAATTAAGTAGTATTTACTATAGTTTTTAAATCCCTGTCGTATTCTTTGAAGCTACTACTGACCAAGGTGTATATATATATATATATAATATACCAGCACAAAATAGCATGTTTTATTGCCTTTAATGGCCACCACGCACTGGGCGACCAGGTCGCGACCAGCCACCGTGGCCTTCTAATTGATTTGTTCAGTTGGCTAACTAGACAAATCAATTATAAATAAAAAATTAAATGGATCGTCACTTCCTTGGTCACGGAGCTAGTCGCCGGTGTCTAAAAGGTCACAGCAGCCGGTCGTGAGACTGGTCACGTGACATGGTCGCTCAGTGCGCGGTGGCCGTGTCCGGCATAGGCTGTGGCTATTTTTTGCCGTCGTCATTCGTAACGCGGACTCTGTACGTGTAATAAGAAGCGGTTCACGGATTCTGAGATGGCTGACGTGCATCTAGCCTATGATACTGCAAATGGAAACGGAAAAACTGCTGTAAGATTGTACCGTGAACGGTTCCTAACGTAACATTTGCGCGTTTGCACTGGCAATAATTGTGTGAAACTGGAACATTACATGTAAACATCCAAGATACCGCTTTAAGCTGCTGTAGATAAAAACGCTGTTCACACTTTATGCCATTCATTTATGTCTCAACAGCGTCCTTTAACACCTAATGGTTACGTCTTTGGACATATATTCATAGAAAAAATGGTTTTAAGTGTTTGTTATTTCCCATTAAAGTTTGTACAGAGAGTTTTGAATCACTCTGTATATCAAACACTTCATTTTGAAGCGTGCAGAATGTGATTCGTTATATTGAAATATTTATATCGTACTGTGAGTTGGTATGTTACGTAATACCGGATACTCGTAAGCGGATGAGTTTTAAATCCAACAAATCTGGACAGCCGATGATGTTTTCAAGAATTGAGCCAATATAATACAAATGCGCCATTGCATTAAATATATATGTACACTAAAGGAGACACTATTATTGCGTTGAGTGTACTGTGTTAAATGATTTTTTTGGCTAAGTTTTAAATATTCAATTTCTTTACAAGCAAAATGACTGATGTCAAAAATTAGTGAACCATAGATGTATTAGTTTGGTTTTCCTTTGACCCACAAGTAATTAATTATATCTTTGGTGATAGTGTGTTAGATTAGAGAATCAAAAGTACCACAATTTATATCAGGATAGTTCATTTGAGTAAAAGAAATTTGTCAATTCGAATTTAGTTATTAATGAAGTCCTAATTTTTTTTAAACATAAATATTGTAGGTAGACCAATAAATTGTTCACTATTCCAATAATAATTATCTTGTTAGATTTTTTTTACTAATAATATTTTTACTATAAAATACATTAATATATTTCTTAATAATAACCTACCTATAAAATTTCTAAGTCAATGTACTGTACAGCTTTTAATTTAGCTTGTTTAGTCATTTTTAAATAAGCTTTTTGACTTAGTCCACGTAGGCTTAATTACCATGCATGTTTTTAGAAGAATATTATTTTAATGCATGTTGTGAAATTAAAACTAGGACTATATTAATAGTACATTCAGTTTCTACATTGTTTAACTCAGTGGTTCTCAAACTGTGAGCCGCGAAATATTCCAATATTTTCAATGAAATGACAGCCCATATAGTTTTAGAATCGGACCATTGATGTGTTGATGCGATGCTATGAAGGACATATAGCTGACACTGCACAAACCACCAACTATTTCACTTTTCAAGAGTAATACTAGATGGCGTTCGATATCAGAATTTTAATAGAGTCGTTTAATAACTCTGGATTGTTCTAGTATAAAGCAATCTAGAAGGCAGTTGTTTCTCAGCCCACTGCGTGAACAGACGTAAGTCACTCAGTGCATCAATTTGAATATAGTGAACGGGTTGTTCTAGTTATTTATTAAATATTATCAAACTTTCTCGGTATTTGATGTTTGTAGATAAATATCTGTCTCCACGGCCTTGATTCATTGAAGATTGAACCAAGTGAATGGTGTTGTGATCAAGTAATCTTTTAAAAGTGGTTGTTCTTATCGTCATAAAAATTGACAAATTAGTATTGAACATCAATAAGCCTTTTAGGAGTGAAAATTAGAGGACGCACCACAAAATAGTGGTAGACATGTGAAGAAGCGGAAATCTCGTAAATACGATTACAGTTATTTGTTTTTTGGCTTTACATCGAAAAATGTCAAAGATAAAGAGAGACCGCAGAAGTGTGTAGGCTACTGTGTATGAAATTTTGGCACCAGAGTACATGCTTCTAAGTAAGCTAAGCCACCATTTAGAATCCAATCATCGAAACATGGTTGGTAAACCCCACGTCTATATCACCAGAAAGCTAAAAGCATTAAAACAACCAAACGTTACCTTTTTCCAGCAGGTGTCAATAACAAGCAATGCTTTGCTTGCATCATACAAGATTGCATATAGAGTCGCAAAATGTAAAAAAAAAACATACTATCGCAAAACTACTACCAGCTGCTGTCAATTTGGTTATAGCAATGCTTTGCTTGCATCATACAAGATTGCATATAGAGTCGCAAAATGTAAAAAAAAACCAACATACTATCGCAAAACTACTACCAGCTGCTGTCAATTTGGTTAACATTATTTGTTGGGGAGTCTGCGGAGAAACTACTTTCAAAGGTGCCTTTGTCTACCAATACTATCAGTCGCAGAATTCGGCCATTATGGAGGGTTGGAGGCGCATATTATGGAGGGTTGGAGGCGCATATTTGAAGTAAAGCTCCGGATTCACTGTGGACCCATTGCATCATTCACAGAAGAGAAGAAATCGCATCAAAGAATCTGAGTCTTACACTGGTTCTGGTCTTAGAATGTGTGGTGAGTGTGGTAAACTTAATAAAAACTCGACCAATGGAAGCAAGATAAAAAAAATTGTGTGAGGACATGGTAGCCGAATACACGTCTTTGTTGTACTGACCCTTACGATGGCTCTCTTGCGGCAATGTATTGTCTCGTATGTTTGAATTACGGCAGGAAATGAACATTTTTCTTGAAGAGGAAAAACACGAGTATGCCAAAAAGTTTGTGGAAACATTTTTTTGGGGTAAAACTAGCATTCTTATGTGATATCTTTGAAAAGTTAAATGTGTTTAATCTCTCCCTGCAGGTAGGCAACATACACATTTTGAAATTGGTTGAGAATATTTCAGCAATATATATAAAAAATGAAATCTATGGAGAAGAAAAATGATTGAAGACGGTGATATCGATAAGCTCGCATGGGTTCAAGACCCATTCAGGACCAAAGCTCCATCTAAATTTACTTCTGTAGAAGAAGAAAATATTATTGGGCTGTCTTGCGATGATACAATGAAGACAAAATTCTACAGCATGGAACTAACTGAATTTTGGGTATCAGTAAAAAAAGAATACCCGCTGCTAAGTGGTAAATCTCAGCGAATATTAATTTCATTTGCCACATCACATTTGTGCGAAGCTTGGTCTTTCGGCGGTCGTTGTGATAAAAAAAAAGGCAAATATCGTTCGAAAATCAAAGTGGAACAGGAAATTATGGTGGCTGAGTCCAGTTTGATTCCAAGATATGAGAAGATGTGCAGTGAACAACTGGCTCACCCATCCCACTAATTACGATTTATCTATTCAATGGTTTGATTGTTCAAAATATGTACCTACTTAATACTTTTTACATAAATGGTCTGTGTATTTGAAATACGTGCGAATGATAGGTAAACAATCCTGATACACTAAGGGTACCGTGAATCAAAAGGGTTTGGGAACCACTGGGTTAACTAGCATATATACTCAAATATAAAATCGCTTTGTGTAAGAGACTCAAGACGTTTAACGTTTCTAGGATTCTATTAAATAATAAATATATATATAATAAGATATATGTATGGGTTGAAATAAATGTTGAGAATGCTGTGTTGAATTACAAGAAAAAATACACAATTATTTAATAATATTTTAACATAAGGGACTGCTATTGTGTGAAAGAAGTCCCTCCTGCTCTTACACATTCTTCTCATATTCATAGTTATACTGTTTGGAAAATATGAGTGTAATACGAGTAGTTTGAACATAAGTATAAAGTCAAGACTTCTACTCAAAACAATATGTTTATATTTACAGGCGTTCTTATATTGGTGTTGATAGGCATAAGTAAAACTTCTTTTAAACGCCTTTGCTATTTAAATTGAGGAATAGCTCCAACAAGATTTGTATATATTGTTAACATATTTTTAGTGTTTTTTTTATTTTTTTATTTCTAGGATTACTGTGAAGATGTATTTTAATGTAAAGTTATATTTGCTTTACTGTTCTATTTTAATGAGTAGGAAGGACGTTTAATGTCAATGATTCAGGAATGTCAATGTTTATATAAATATAGTAATATTATCTCGCATCAGTTGTGCCATCTATATTAAGATGAAACAACTAACAGTATGTAATTGTAGAATATACCCGAAGTTTTGAACTTTATATTTTAGGCCAAGGACTTTAGGCCGACTTTCTGTGAAGTTAGTTTTTTTTAGGCCAAATGACTTAAGGTCAACTGACTTTTACTGAACCTAGCAACGTTGACGTTTTTATTCGAAATTTATTTGATGCCAAACGATTTTGGCCAAATTACTTCAGGCTAATGGATTGTTGGTGAAATTGATTTTTTTGGTCAGATGGTTTAAGGTCAAATGACTTTAGACCAACTGACATCGGGCCAAACAATTTCAGGACGAATCTCTTTAGTCTAAATGATTTTTAGTAAAATTATATTTCAGACCAAATTACTTTAGGACAAATGGTTTTAGGCCAAATGACTTTAGGCCTACTGCTGCATCTCATTCTACCGACTGAGCTAAAGTGTAGAGCTGAATGCCTCTTAGTGTTGGCTGACAACTATTTTACCCCATACTCCCTCCTTATTTTATCAACTGCCAGCAGTTACAGCCATCAGGAGTGAATTGTGCTCCCCATTAGCCTGTAGCCCGCCCAATCTATCGTGACACTAA
Organism: Timema poppense; assembly: GCA_902141375.1. Lineage (NCBI taxonomy): Eukaryota > Metazoa > Arthropoda > Insecta > Phasmatodea > Timematidae > Timema > Timema poppense. The sequence goes on along the minus strand of CABFOV010006132.1, from coordinate 8,006 downwards.
AGGGCCCCATAATGAGTACACTAACTAGGCAAGTTTAGAGAGGAAGGTCGTAGGAGCAAATTTAATTTGCTCGTATCTTACTACTTGTTGGAGGACGATAAAGCAATTGTTTGTCCCCTACTTCCCAATCTCATCTTGCCTTATTCTCCCTACCTCCTCGAACTAACAGTTTAATTTGTAACAAATAAGTTTCATTTATTTTTAAAGTGAAAGTCAGGGGGCGTCGTTTTATTTATTCAGATTAAACTATTCATTTGTAATGAACAATGACGCCCTGAAAAAAAGCCTTGTACTGAGAGTTTTAGGTCAATTTAGGGGACCCTGGATCAATTTCTGCTGGAACTCTTTTTACTAGTTTTTTTTTTACCGCGTCTCACTACCCGTTTGGTTTATGCGCATATATATTAATTATGTTAATGTGGTAGGGATGAGGAAAGCAGAAGTTATAGGAAATGTACCCGCGCTACATGTTTCTTTTTTGTACAATGTTATATGTAGGCCTGTTCTTATTTTATTTTGTTTATTTGCTTTGTATATGTTTAGCCTACTGCGCTTATATAAATTTGTTTATAATGTATCGTCGATAAATTTTTCAATCATTTCCATAATGTGTCTGTACTTTTAATATATTTTGTTTCAATTTGTGTATATATTTAGTATATTATGTACTCTATTTTTTTGGTACAATGGTGTACTTCATATATTTTTAAAATGTATTTACTGTTATTATATTTGTTTCAATTTGTTTCTATAGTTTGTCTATACAATTACTATATTTTGTTTTATTTTTTATTTTTTATAGTGCTTCTATATTTGTGTCTATATTGTAAATATTATGTAATATATATATATATAAATATATATATATAACTATATATGATTATATATTAAAATATATTTTGTTTATATATACTCTTAATGTATATGTTTCCATTCGTTTATATAATTTCCTATACTCTTATTATATGATATTTCAATTTTTTTAAATATTTTTATACTGCTTCTATATTTATTTCTGTATTTTGTATATCATTTACTGTTTATATATAAAGTATAATTATGTACTCCGTATATTCAATATGATTATATAATTAATCTATTCTGTTACTATATTTTGTTTCAATTTATTTGTAAATTTTGTATATTATGTACGACTTCTATATATGTTTCTATAATTGATATATTATGTACTGTTTACATATATTATTTGTTTAATTATATATTCCGTATATTTTGTTTATATTTACTGTTACTCTATTTGTTTCAATCTGTTTATAAAATTGCATACATATACTGTTACTGTATTTTGTCAGTCGACAAAGCTGCAACTGTTATAAAAGTGTTAATTTTTCGAGAGCAGACACAACAAATTACGCCAGCTTTTGTAAGCTGGCTGTCACCAGCTAAATAAGGGGGGTAGGGAAGGCAAGTGGAGGGGGGCGGGATTAAAACAGCAATAATTTACACGCTATTCTTTGTTCAATCGCTCAGTGTTCGAGAAGTAGGCTACATTCAATATTAAATTGTGGTCCGTGCATTGATGCGAGTGAAGCTCAATTCTGTCGAGTATAGAGGGAGAAGGGGGAGCGGGTTAATCCACCCCTCTTAATCGGAAGCTTTGTTGTCTTCATCACCTGGCTGGGCCCACACACCGCGGCGTAATGAGTATTTTAATTAATATTTCGCTAAACAAGGGTGGGATGTGTAACTGCACAAGAGTGGCTTGAACTTTTGTTTTGAAGGGGTACACTCATACATGGCCCCGGCCCTCAACATGTTCGGATTAAGTGCGTTATCACTATCATAATTTTGTTTTATATAGGCGCTTAAAATAAGTGGGGTTATTACCAATTGGGGATAGTATTTATCTCTAGGCTAAGATTTGGTTTTAAGCTGGGATTGTAGGGGACGAGAGAAAAGGCCAGTGTTTTTACAGTTTTTTTTATAGCAAAACAAATATTGCTTTCATTAAAAAACCCAAGAGTTTAATTTTCTTCTCATGGGAATATCAACAGTTCTTGAATTATATAATAAACCTTTTGAATGAAAAGAAAAAGTTGTCATTAAATTTCAAGACACTTTTGACAGATATTCAAGAAATGTTGAGGTCTTAATGTGAAGAAAATTAAACTCTATGTTTCTATTGGAGAATCATTTGATTTTTTTTGACCAAATAAATGTTTTGTTATGATAACTGAAAAAAAAATCACTGTTTTTTTTTTACCGCGTCCCCTTCAACCCCAAATTGTAGCAGCCGGGTTTCTCAGTGGTGAGTATCCCAAGCCCCAACGATCATGCGCACCTTCGAGGCCTTCATGCATTTGATTAACGTATGAGGGGATTTGATTTAGGTAGGCTATAGTTTTTTTTATCACACTTGTAATGGCTTTATACATTAAAAAAGGCTAATAGAGTAGGGAAGAAGAGTTAAAAGTTAGAGTAAGTTTAGTCGTATTTACGTGGAGCGAATGTGATAAATTAGTGAGGAAAAACTCCCTTGAGTGGACTCGGTTGGGATTGAAACCCCAAGCTCCTTGTCCCCAGTAGCTCAGACTAGATGAGATTGACATATGGTCCACGTGCTTACCGATATGTGTTTTTGAAAGTAATGGGTTTACTAAGCACCCCTTCTCTTTATACTCGTGCTATTTAAGGTTAGTAGTATACCTAACCTAATTCAACAAGATGAAGAGGGCTTTGAGGAACTTAATTTAAACTAGCTTTAAGAGAGGAATGGGCAAACCACAATAAAAATACCTCCTATCAAGTGTATCCGGCTAGTATTTGAACCTGTAGTCTACCTTTTCGTCAACAACGGTCCGAGCACTTTGCGAGTAAAACGCCTTTGACCATCAGGTTACACGTAAAATTATTTAATCTGTCAACATTTACAGCAGTAGATCACACATTTATGTCGTATGACACTTATGATTGGGAGAGACGTTAACATCCAGGTTCGGTCGCGTTATGTGTAGACTATTTGCCACTCTGGATATGTGGAGCCAGTGTGTGTCTTAACCTAACTAAAGCCTAATTTACCAAACCCTTGTGACCACTGGGATTATTCACCTTAAGGGAAAAATACACAACGTACTAGCCGGGAATCGAACCCGGGACTCCTAGGCTTATAGCCAGGTGCACGTTCCACTACAGCACGGGACCAGATAGTAGATCACATTAATTGAGGTATGGAAACTATGAGAGTTTGTTTAGTATTTTTGGCAATGATAAGTAAGATTAGTAATATATAATATTTTTTAAAACATGTAAAGGGAACAAAATGGTCCTTTGTGCCTTATTTCCTGTATTTCTTGTCTTAATATCCGTCCGGCCTACCCAAATAGTTACACAATCCAGGAAGCTAACATTTTAAGTAAGTGTGCCCGCATTATACAAAGGTATAGTGGGAAATAATTTAGGAAAAAGTACCTCAGTACTTAAAATCGGGATTATAACCCTAACATACTCTACTCCAGAAAACGACTCAGGGAACCGTTGTGGTTAATGTGGATTTTTTTTTGAACTGAATAAACACAAGTCAAGCACATTAAAAAAAGAGTCCCATCACTTTTATTCCCAGGCTAATATATTTAGGGGCTCCGACGCAGCGGGTTGTATATAGTTGAGAGGGAATAGCTTTTCTTAAATTGGAGGCACGTAACGCTAGACTGGAATCTAGTTTCTTAGTGTTTGAATATTTACGCTTTGTTCTCGACTGTAAGAGCGTTTGGTAAAACACGACTTGCAACCCCTACCCCTCCTTCCATACAGCCCTCAACCCTCGGCACCAAAGGTTGAATTCTTGAAGAGGTCGGAATTAAGGTGGAAATGTTAGACAATTAAATCGTTTGTAATTATCTCGGCCGGTTCAAAGATTTCTTCCCTTCCCTTCCATTAAGACTGGAAATAATAATGACGAAACATTAGAATGGGACGTTAGGACGACCACGCTCCAAATGTGTATTTGGCAGAACGTGGGGCTTAATGGAAAATTAAACTATTTTCAATTTTTACTCGCGTAAAGTATTCGATCATCAAAACATGGCTTTCGAGCTAGACAAACTGCATAATATATTTGCTTCAAACTCTTTGATCACATTATTATAAAGTCTAATTCACTGTTAATATATTTGATAAATAATTGAACTAAAATAGACTCCCAACTATCCGGTGGCCGGATAACCGAAATGTCAGATATTGTGGAACCAAGGGGAGAGGCTGGAACGAAACAAATCAAAGTTAAATACGAGTAGAAGTACAGAATAGATATGAAATAAGGATGAATAGTTACTACAAAATATACATTATGCATTAAATTACAAAACTGTTATTTTATTCACGAAAAAGAACAAAGGGCTCTAAAACCATTAGATGCAATTCTTATTATATACTTTGGCATGCAGAGTGCAAAAGCCACTGTTTAATAAATTGGTGATTGGAGCTTGCTTCCCAGCTATGCTTCTGTTCCTTTCAGCGAGGTCACTCCAATCGCACGTTAACTCAGATAAAACGGAATGTCGGATAATCGGGACTGTACTTTACTTTGGTTACCAACAGCCTCTTTTTATTCGCATAGGTGGCCACTTTGTATAGATACCAAGCTTATTTTTCTTGGCGTGTCAGTGACGGAAGGGTTGGGGTTCGTATCCCGGTCGTATGTATGTTTTCCCTTAAATGGTTTCCCAATCTCTCTCCACGAAAATGTGGGTACATTACTTTTAAACTCAACCTTTCTCATACCAATTGCGTAATTAGTACATAAGCGTATAACCCGAAAGGGTAGTAAGACGTGGTGCTAGAATAATTAGAAGGAAGCCTATGTGAGAAGAATTATACTGATAGCCGCCACTGAGGCTAAACATCATACATTTTTGGGGAAATTATAATGAGTTAACCTGGTAGGGATTAAAGCCAGGGCTCTCAAATGAAGGTTAGACAAGCACCATTAGCGTGGTTAACCCTGCCTACGATAGAGTTTGTTAAACAATTAAGAGTATTTTGAATTACATAACTTGTTATCTCTTATAAAATTTAGCCTATTTAGAGATTGTTTGACGTTTGCCACTTCTTTAAGGATATCTAACATTCACCACTATCTATAGTTCCTTGGTAAAGGTAGTCAAGCATTCAACAACCACTATAGTCCCCTTAAAAGGGAGCTCAAACATTAAACAACCTATAAAGCTCACTTGTAAGGGAGGTCAATAGTTCTACAGCTTCTAAAGCTCACATACTAGAGAGGTAAACAGTTCAGCAGACTCTAAAGTTCACTTACAAGGGATGTCAATAGTCCAGCAGCATCCAAAGCTCACTTGCAAGAGAAGTTAAACCTTCAAAAGTCTCTAAAGCTCACTTAAAGGGAAGGCATATAGTTCAACAGTTTCTAAATATAATTTATAAGATAGGTAAATAGTTCAGCAGCCTCTAAAGATCGCTTACAAGAGAGGTTAATAGTCCAGCAACCTCTTCTAAAGCTCACTTACAAGAGAGGTCAATAGTTCAGCAACTTCTTCTAAAGCTAACTTCCAAGAAAGGTTAAGATCTCAGCAGTGTCTTAAGCTCGCTTACAAGTGAGGGCAATAGTTCAGCAGACTATAAAGCTCTCTGCCAAGAGAGGTCAATAGTTTAGCAACCTCTAAAGTTCGCTCACAACAGAGGTCAATATTTCAGCAACCTCTTCTAAAGCTCACTTACAAGAGAAGTAAATAGTTCAGAAACCTCTAAAGATCACTTCCAAGATAGGTCAAGAATTCAACAAAATTTATAGATCACTTCCAAGAAAGGTCAAGAGTTCAGCAGCCTCTAAGTCTCTCTTACAAGGCAGGTCAATAGTTCATGGGCCTCTGAAGCCACTTACAAGGGAGTACAAGTGTTGGCCGTTCACTTAATTTGGTACTTCACTTCAAACATATACTGTACATAATGGCGTGATACAGATTTCACACTCTAACCAACTTAGAACACTCTTTCATAGAATCAAAAAGTTTGTAGACCTTATTATGTTCGTTCCTCGGAAGGGAGTGGGTAAATGTTTCCATCCCCTATAAAAGAGCACACGAACAAAATGTTTGATAAGTTAATCTATGTTTCCAGCCCTCCTGTTTTTACTCCCGCATAGATAAGACTTATTGTCTTTGAAAGGTAACCAGTGTAAACTCGCCGTTGTTACTCAGATTGTGACGCGGCTTTACGTGATTCGCTCTCATTACAGATTAACATGGTATACGAACTCACACCCTTTCTCCCTTATCATTCTCACTTCTTATTGATTGGGGGATATCTTCGCGGTAAAGTTGGTGGGCGTGTTCTGAGTCAGGCCCCTATTGTAAATCCTGTTTTCCATTTACCTAGAGTCGCTGGATTTACCATTTACTAGGAGAATTCTGTGAGCTAAAAAAAATTACCAACGGCATCTATTTCGTCCACTTGGGGGGTATTCAGTCTCTAACTCTAACATAGCTTGTCCCTTTCCTCGCAACTAAGAGATTAAAAGGCTTGGCTACAAGTCTAGTAATTCTGGTTCGAATCCAGATGATGGTGTCAGAAGATATATTTTATTATTTGTATATGGATTTATATTGCTATACAATTAGTAAATATCTGACCGCTCGGTCAATATGTGAGATAATAGTTGTGTTGTCATAGATTAAGCTAGTTTGTAAGTCCTTCTATCCAATTATTTAATTTCCAGATGCTAGGACTGACTGTAGTGTTAGACGCACTAACAATTTGTATAGTAAAATATTTGTATGCCCGGCCGGAATTCAAATCCGAACCTCCCAGTCATAAGCAAACCAGACAAGAAGAGACTAAAGCCTTGCTAGCAAGCCTTCCAATGCAGTTAATGTAGCATTCACTACTTAAACCATTTCACTATATCTTTTTATATGTGTATGTGGGTGTGTGTACACCGCGTATTACTACCCGTCCGGAATATTCCCATATTCATATAAAGGAAGAAGGAATGATGAGGAAGGTAGAATTTATAGAAAATAATTATACTCCCTTTTGTTTGGAGGAAGAGTAGAAAACCTGGTATGGATTTGAACCGTGTCCCCTCAGTCATTGATAGACCAGACCAGGTGGGGTTAATGATTTACCCCTCGTGCACACCTCGCCATACTCCAAATATATAAATACAACCTGTAAAACATTTCTTAAGTAAAGGTCACCTCATGCTATCAAAATAATAGCCAAAGTTGGTAATAATGGTTGGTCACAGTTGTATTATGACCCTACATAATTTAGTGCCAGAGTCAGGCGATAATATCGACTAGGTCAACTGAATTCATGTCGAATCCAACCTTACAAATTACTTCGGTTTTGTTTTTGATAAACTGGAGTAGACCATTTAATAGTTTTAGTCACACAATAACATAGTTTTTTTTATAAACCTTTGCATTCGCACCACAAGGTCACATTTCATCAGATAAAGTTCGTTTTTACATCCAATTTTATTGAAACTTATTTGAGACTGATTTTTAAAAGTGATAGGCCAAAGCACATAAGTATGAAATAATACTATTTATAAAATTATGTTATAATATACCATACCAGTTTATAAAATAATATCATATTGCTTTATTAATTCATAGCATCAGTAATTCAAAAGTTCATTGTACGCCACTATCCCTATCTTGAGCTAGTTCCAGACAGTCCACCTCATAAAAACCTATCTTATATAGAGCCAGTTCTAGCCAGTAGACCTCATTACACACTAAACCTATCTTGAGCTAGTTATATAGAATACACATAAGTACACCATATTCCTATCTTGAGTTAGTTCTATCCAGTCCACCTCATTACACCCTATCTTGAGCTGGTTCTATCCAGTCCACCTCATTACACTCTATCCTATATATAGCTAGTTCTAGCCAGTAAACCTCATTACACTCTATACCTATCTTGAGCTAGTTATATAGAATACACATAATTACACCATATTCCTATCTTGAGTTAGTTCTATCCAGTACACCTCATTACACCTTATCCCTATATTGAGCTAG
>CABFOV010006131.1:0-36948 GCA_902141375.1 Timema poppense | reverse complement strand
TCGAACCTCGATCTCCCCGTCCTCAGCAGTTGAGCTCAACACGACAAGCGCGTTAGCCAACTACGCCACCGAGGCGGGTAAGTAAACTTATTCTCCGTTAGTGTCAAACTAGACTAGAAGATTTAATTTTTATTATGCATTTGAGGTATTTAAAGTACACTTTATGAACCAACTGATTACATCAATACACGATAATTTTCCATGAGCAAGAGCGAAAGGACCTACCAATTTTGTTGGGAAAGGTATTTTCAAATATGTTCCAGTGTTATTTTACATACCATCATTGTCATGGAACCGACCGGCTTTACTTCCCTCCGAAGGAAGTTGTGTTACAGATTTTTATCGCTCAATAAAAATCCGTCGATACCAGGTGGTTTTGAACCCACGAACTTTGGTTCCTTAGGCGAGCACTTTACCCCAAGACCAACGAGGTTGAACAAAGCCTTATATCCCAGCACATATGCCGAAAAATGTTGGTAGTAAATCGATTTATTGACCGATAATAATTTCAAGTTGTTATTTAAACCCCACCATTGCTTAAGCTGATATATGAAATCAGGCTGGTGAAGATTAACCATCGCATGGTCTAACGTGTCGCAATCGTGCTGGAATGGATTTCTGATGACTGAGAGATCGGGGTTTGAATTCCGGTCAGGTGTATTGAGGGTGTTTTTTCCTAAATGGTTTCCAACTCTCCCTCCAAGCAAATTCGTGTATATTTACTCTACGCTTATAACTTATTTGCTCCTATTTCATTAGCGTAAGTAATTTATGCGTGTGGCCCGAAAGGATACTAAGCGGTGGAAAATAAATAAATAAATATATATATATATAACATAACATAACCACTGTCTTTGAATAGTAATGTATTAAGTTATAATAATTATGAGAGATAATACCGCGCACTTTAATAGAACTCTACCATCCTCTACAAGTCAACGAATTTTATTTTAAAATCCAGAAAATTAAATAACCACAATTAATTCGGCTGTCGCAGATGAATGCTACCAAAAAGTACCTAAAACGTCACTCGACACAAATACATTTTTCGCGTGAGACAAAATTACAAGATCAATTACAATTTGTGGACGATAATCTGTCGAGCTTCTAAAGTTGTTTTGGAAGTGGATCGAGTGTAGCTAACATCCCAGGCACGACATCGAAATCCTCAAGAGTGTGTTCTTTTCTTAGAGAACTAGACCTTCCACCGAACAGGAAGACATTTCCCACAGTAGCCGGACGAAAAACGAAACAAAAATAAAGTAAGGGGAGGTAAACAATCTGTAGACTTAAATCCGGCATCACAATAGGTATGCATCCATCGATTTTGGTGGAAATGTTCTCTCATAGTTAAAATTATACGTTGTTGCAAAACTTAACACTAAACCTAACTATGCCCTGATTTTGGTAAGAACTGGAAGAACAGTATTTGTTAGTTACTAAAGCTACTAAAATAATTTTAATATATTCATACATCCATATATGTTATTTGTCTGTAGCTTTCATTGTTGATATATAGTAAAAATATTTAAAATAACACAAATAATATAATAAAATGTTATCACCCCATTTTATTTTATTTTATTTTTTTGTGAGATTTAAAATGTATGCAACACCAAAGTTCAGTCGATAGCATGGCTTTTTATCAAACTTTATATTTGGATGTTATATAGAGTAATCTAAGAGCATTTTTGTATTTATATTCTAGTCCTAAAATTAAGGGTAATTTTCTTATGAATATTTTTTGGAAACTAAATATTATTTTTAAAATGCTTTAAATGTTTAGTTTAAAATGGATGATTGGGGAGGGTTTCATACGACAAATAAGTAGCCTATGTTTTAAATACATATTTTTTAGGGTAAGTAGATTACTGATGACTTGTTTTTGAAAATTTTTAGTTAACATTTTTTTTAGCAATTTTGTTAAACATTTATATCTGAATAGTGTTTCATATAGTTAACAATATATTAATTTTTCAGGGGAAATTTACTATTGAGTAGTTTATTGAAGACTGAATGATGTTGAAAAAATAATCAAACTACAGTATAACATATTAAATGAAAAAATATATTTACGATTCTGTCCTACCATCAATTATGTTGAAGTTTCTACTTAATAATTCACTACATATCTATTTAAATCCGCGACAGTGATTAGGAAAAAAGTTGGTCAAGATTGAATGCAAGGGTGAAACTTTCCAAACTTTACGACAGGTGCTGAGACGCGTTGTAGACGTTTAGAAATTCTGTGTTATTTAATAAATTATAGTTTACTTCATAATATGGCTCACGCCAAAATTTTGTTGGAAGAATTCATGTTCTTTAAGAAATATAAATTTTCCATTTTATGTTTGATCGGTTTTTTTATACGAACATATTATATTTGATCATTATCAAATAGATTTTACGTGAAATATCATATATAAAAGTAAAAGGTTAGAAAAATATATTTTATCTTCCACAAACAAATACATTCATGTTTTCAATATGGTCGCAACAGAACATTTTTAAGGTCGTAGTGTATAGAATGTGAGCATATATAAGTGTTTTTTTGGCAATTTTTATATCAACATCTTTTTTTGTTGGAAATAAATAAAATGTTGCTCCAGTAGTAACATTGAGTTTAATTTTCTTCACATTAAGATATCAACAGTTGTTGAATATACGTCATGAGTTTAGCAGCATTAAACGACAACATTTTTATATTAAGATAAAAAGTTGTCATTAAATTCTAGGACAACCTTGATAGATAATTAAGAATTGTTGGTATCACCATGCGAAGAAAATTAAACTATATGTTTCTACTGGAGAAACATTTTATTTATTTTGATAAAACAAGTTTTTATATAAAAGCGGCAAAAACACCTACCTTTTCTCGCGTCCCCTATACTCCCACCTTAATATAATTTATAGTTAGTGGTTTCCAAGCTTCAACTATTCCATTTATTCTTAAAGTAGCTGACGCCCTTAATACATTATTTAAGCCTGAGAAGGCATTTGTTTAGGAATGATTCGTAGCCAATATGTTTTCACAACATATAGAAAATAAATAACCATTATCCTCGAACGAGCTCGAACCAAATATTTACAAAATATATTTGTTATTTTTGGGGTCTACCATTTTAACAATTTTGATAATCACCATGACCTTTGACATGCCTAACCAAAGTGCCCAAAACTATTGGCATATGGGTCAGTAAAGAATACTCGTGTACTAATACTAAATTAGATTATACCGTATCTAGGATCGAACTAAGGTTGCCCTTAATTCATGTCAACCCTTAACTGAGAGCTATAAAAGTTACTAGTCTTCTCTCACATAACCTCTTCGGTGATTGCATGGTCTAACGCGCTACTCTCATGTTATACCAAACTGCCGATGACGGGGAGATCGAAGTTCGAATCTCGGTCAGATGTACTGAGGGTGGTTTTTCCAAAGTTGTTTTCCACTCTCCGTCCACGCAAATTTGGGTATACCTCCTCTAAATATAATCTTCCTAATTTCTAAAACCATTGGCGTAATTAGTACATAAGCTTATAATTCGAACAGATATTAAGATGAGGTGCTAAAAACAATACTCTCACGTATTCATTCGTGAAGTCATATTATCAGCAGCTGCCATTTTTGATAAATATTATCAATACTTGTAAGATAATACTAATAATATTGTAAAATGTTATCCATGTTAACTGAAAAAAAAAATGTATTTTCTATAAGGGCCGACCAATGGAAATTAGACTGTACGTCTCTTCCTCCGGTTTGTCCACAGATGTTGTCCGTTTGGCTATTTGGCATGTGAAATGGAGGTACCTGCGTGAGAAGTAAAAAAAACACGCCCTGCCGCTGTGAAATAGGAAAAAGGTGTCCAACAGGAACTTGAGTAGCCTTCAAAGACGGAGCCGGGCCGCCCGAATAATGTTCGAACGGTACGTGACATTTGAGATGGTCGTTGCGCCATATTGGTGACGTTTTTCCCCAGTACATGTGAAGGATGGAGAGAATAAATTTGTTTTATTCTACGTCGGATAAAATCCCATCTCGTTGGCATTCAGTGTGTCTGACGCGAACACAAGGAACTTTCGGAGTATGCCTGATGAGTTTTGTTTATCGCGGGAGTTATTTTAACCTTTTAAAGGCTGATCCATACGGCATCTCTGTGTGTGTCACCTTTCAGCTTTTTAATTATTTGACCTATTTCGACCAAACTTGAGATACATCTAGGCATCAAATGAAACCATTCTGTTATGTATTTTATTTTATTTTAATATTTTTACAAGACCATCAAATCTGGTTCACTGTTGTTCAAATTTTTAAACTGAACTATTTTGATCATGTTTTTCATCTAAAAGAATATATATAATACCTACAGTTTCATTGACCAAAGTCAACAATTTTTTAGTTGGAGTGCTACACTTATTGAATCACTGATTGATACAAATCTAGTATATTTAGTCAGTGAAGAGGTGTTATGAGTTTGAATCTGATCGGTGGCATTGAGGTTATTAAAAAAAAAGTTTTTCTTTCTACCTAAATGTCAGGTCTTCTGTTTGTTTAGTAATTTTATACTTGCAAAATGTAACTGGCATTATTGAATGTTCATATTATTAGTGTCTAAAATATTATTAGGGTCGCAACATGTATTTTTTTCTGGTGCTAGGGCTCTTTTGGTTGAATTGTTTAGGAACTCCTGGTCTAAGGAAGTCTTCCTTGTAGTATACTGGACTTCCGATGAAAGGGAGATTTGGGTTTTTGAGTTCGTGGTGGGTGTAATGAGGTTTGTTTCTACTAATCAGTTTTCCACTCTCACTCCACGTAAATGTGGGTACATTTAATCTAAATTTATCTTTCGTCACTCCTAGCCCTATAAAGTATTTAATAGGTCTACATATGCCTGTGCATATTTATTTAACAAAATATAATTTACTAATATCGATAAAACTGTAAATATAATAATGCAGAAGAAGACAAAGACAATTGAATGTTAATAGGATTCCTACAAGTACAATTTATTTAATGGTAGAACATGGTGGTCTAAGGGTAAGGTGTCAGACTACTGTGTTAGGGTTCCGAGGCTCAAATCCCAGTCCTGGCACAGATTTGTCTGATTACAAAACCCTTTATTCAGCTCTGGCCAAGTGTGTGCTTTCACTCTTTGTGAATGTGTGGAATGTCAGGCCCCCACCGTGGTTCGGAACCCACGTTAAACTGTAGGTCCCCTCTGCTTTCCACCATTATCGTTCTCACGTATTATCCTACTATCTGTTTTTTTTTATATATATAAATGAATTCCTTCAAACACCAGGAGAGCATAGCTAAAATAAGGTCGAATGGTCAAAATCTAGCTCATTAGTCCCCCTCCACCCACGCCTGATTATTTTATCAATGTGAGCAATTTTGTCAGTCCTTTAATTGTGCAAAATATACTTTACATGATAGCTTAATTTCTTAAACAAACATTAGTGAAATTTGGACAAAAATAATACTTTTGTCTTGAAAGTTTTGTAACATTAAAAATAACGTTATTTTTTAAATGTAATACCATTAATTTTAATGTTTAAATCAGTTTAAATTAACTAATGTACTCAAGAATTTAAGATGGCTCACATTTTAAATGATTGACGTTTTTTAAGGAATCATAGTGTAAATTCCTTCTCCACGATAATCAGGATACACTTTCTTTTTTCGCTAAACACCTTTCCTTATTTCCGTCCCTTTGGTTAAGCCATTGATAACCTTGCTGTATAAAGTAATAATTTAAATAAACCAAGCAATTTAATTCTTTCGGATCGTACCGGATCTGGAAGCTTGATAGAATGACCTTGTAGCAAATCCGTACCTAGCCAGGTGGCGCAGTGAGGGACAACGTGGCAGTTCGATGGATGTTCGGCAGGGCGCTCCCCAATCGGGCGGATGACTTTTTGTTTAAAGTGGGAGCGTAGGGGAAGCGAGAATAGGTCAGTATTTTTGAAGTTTTTAAATCAGAACTTTTTTTGATCAAAATAAATAAAGTATTGCTTCAGTAGAAACATGTAGAGTCTAATTTCTTCGCATGGTGTTATTAAATATCTATCAAAGGTGTTCTAGAATTTAATGACGAATTGTTCTCTTGATTTAGATGCTTCTCATCTAATGCCACTATGCTTATGAAAGATATCCAAAAAATGTTGATAAAACCATGTGATCCAGCTCCGTGGTGAAATGGTCAGTGCACCTGACTATGAACCTTGGGGTTCCGGGTTAGATTCCCAACTTGTACTTTATGTACTTTCCTCTTAAGATGAACTTAATTAGGCTAAATTAGACTTAATATAGGTTTAAGACTCCCACTAGCTTACACCTCCATATTAACGATCATCACATGACCTCATTGCGGGTACATGTAGACAACCTCCATTGGTGTACCCCGGACTATGGCACCGGAGTGGCGAATAGTCTACATACAGGAGACCGAACTGGATATCATGTCCCTCCCAGTTAGTAATGCCATACGGCGAAAAAAAATACCCATATGAAGAAAATTAAACTCTATGTCCAAACTGAAGCAATATTTTTTTAATTTCAGATTTCAGATTTTGCTATAAAATGTTAAAAACACAGACCTTTTCTCATTTCCTCTACACTCCCTTCTTAATTGGGGAAAATACAGCATTAACCAGTAATAGGGCTGAGTATTGATAACAAAACGTGTCAACATAGTCGATGTTTCATCGATATTAAAAACACGTTGGAAACTAAAAATGTATGCTTCTTACCCAAAACCATTGATGTTTTAATTTAAAATAATTGGTATGACATAAGCTTACACATTTTATAGTTTAGTATTTTATAGTTTGAGGCAAAAATTTTCATAAATAAACTTTCAGTAAATTATCCTAAAGTAAGTTTTATTTTCAACTTCTACATCGCCATTTAAAAATATTTATTCTTGTAAGTCAGAAACTATTTGTTTTATATAAACATATTTCAAATAAAGGATATTTATAATTTATATTCATACGATTTTAAACAATAAGATATTTCTTATTTCAAATATATGCGAAAATATTATCAAAATTGGAGGTATAAGGTAACGTAGAGTAGCCTATTCTTCTAAGTAATTCTACCTCCCAAAATTAGACAAACCATTTTATTTGTAATGTTAAACTTTGCGTAGATGCTAATAATTCTGAACAAAATTCTTTGGCTTTTTCTCTCTTTGCCCTTAAGTAAGCTACTCTTAATTTTTTAGTGAGATAAATTGTTCCATAAATTATTCTGGGAAACTTTATGTAAGCCTTGGATACAAAATGTTAGCCCAGTTGGTAAAATGTTTTGGCTCCAGTCCGAACAACAGAGAGATCATCATAACAAAATCTGGGGGTGGGGTGGGGCTGTGAGAAATTTAAATAAACTTGTTTTTAAAATTAGAATTTATTTATAAAATGCAATTTCATTTGAGAACTAAATAAATTATATTGGAGTTTATAACTACACAAATTATTTTAATAGAATAAAATACATAAAAACAATCAATTATACCAACTGTTAAAATAAGACGTTGTCAATGGTCGCATTACTCACTTCACGCTTCAGTGGCCAAATGACCTAAGTCGTCACACTCGTATTAGACTAGCCTGTAGATGACAGAGCGATTGGGGTTCGAATCACGGTCAGGTCTACTGAGGGTAGTTTTCCCTAAATGGTTTCCCACTCTCCTTCCATACAAATGCTGATAGATTATCTCTAAAATTCTTTATTTCTCATCCCTACCCCATTATATTAATTACCATATATGCTTATAACCTGAACAGATAATAAGACACAGTGATAAAAAACAAATTGCATTCGCTGCATAAGTAGGCACACAAACTAAGGTGTCAGATTCATCTTGTATGGTATGCGAGTGACAGAGAAGGTCGGTGTGTTGACCACGATACCATGAGGCTGGTTAGTACGGTCAGTAAAACCATAGTACAGAAAAAATAACTGTATATAGAATTTTGTTAAAACGTATTAGTAAAAACAATGTTTGTTTCAAAATGTATCCCCGGTCCCGGCATAAATTTATCTGATTACCAAACCCTTCCTTCACCTCTGACAAGACATCTTGTGAATGTGGGGAATGCCAGGCCTCCACCGTGGTTCGGATTCCACGTTAAACTGTAGGTCCTTCATTTCATCTCACAATCACCCTACCATTACACATTAGCGTAAGTGCGTATAACCCGAACGGGTAGTAAGACGCGGTGCTAATAATAATAATGTTTCAAAATGTAACATTCCCAACTCTATGTTGATGCCAAGTCCATGTCCTATACAGTCCACGTTATCCAGTATTAAGAGTCCGATACTGAACATTCCTCAATACAGCGCGATATGTTTCCAAGGTGAACGTACGAGGTCCTGTCAAAATGTCCGGTACCGTCATGGTGTGTCTCTAAATAGAAGAGAAAGTGGAGGGATGGGGGTCAAAAAGAAGGGGAAAAAAACAACCACTCAACACCGAACAAGACGACGCACTCTGCAGGGAATGAAGATCACTTAATGTGTTCGGAATCCCCCTCCCTCCTTAAAATATCACTTAATGCCATAACTCTCTCTCTCTCTCTCTCTCTCTCATACAACCCGTTATAGTTTATATCGTACCTGTTGATGGCTTCGTAATCTGAACGTGTGTATTTGGGACCGCTTAAAACGGGCTTTCAAATTAGTTTGGATGGACCTACTGTTGTGTGGGCCGGATTAAGGCTCCTATGTACCTTAGGAGGAATATTTATAATATTTGTCATAGTGTGTTGATATTAATATCCTAATTGAGTAGAGTTGGAGAAGGTGTTTAATTCAGAGGAAATATATATATTGGTGTGTAGGAAGAATGTAAAACCATAAAGGTAAAACCACTTTCTGTATAACCGACTGGGATTCGAACCTCAACCATTGACACCATCGGAAAACAAGATTAGATGAGCCTGTCAATTATCCCACGTGCCCACCGTCATGAGAATCATAACCTTTCTTTCCGAATATATTTATATAATGTATATATACTCTCTTTGCTTTGAGTTTTCTTGGCAAGTGGATGTAAACTAATGTAATTCCAGAGCCGTTTTTTGATAGGTCTTACCATTTATCCACAAAAGACCTCCAAAGAAAGGTACCCACCGACTTTAAAGTTGCTTCCCCATTTTGATTTTTTTTTTCACTTTTTGGAATTTTCCCATCGGTTACAGGCTAGAAGCTATAGGTTTGCCAAATTTCAAGTTTCTAGCTCATCTGGAAGTGGGTAAACATTAATGTCAGTGAGTGAGTCAGCCGTGTGGCTTTAAGGTAGTATAATAATGTATATACAGTTTTATATATATACAGTTTGATTTAAATGAATCTTCCTTTGGCAATCTGATTAGAGGCCAGTTATTTCTTGAGTCATAAAATTATATCGTCTTTGTTTTGTATTACTCCCTTTCCATTATTTGCTATTATCCTTAGTCTTCTGTGACATGTTTCGGTGTTTTATATATATTATATATGTTACACCATCTTCATGTCTCATTTATGATCAAGATGATATTATTTTAAATAAATATTATCGGAAAATTTGTGAAAATGTTGAGGTATTTGTGTAAAAACATTTTGTGGGGTGATCAGAAATCTATATATTATAACACCGAATCATGCCGTCATATAAGACAAAGACTAATAGCAAATAAGAAGGGAATAGAATTAAAAATAAAGAAGATATACTTTTATCATTTATCATTCCTTACTAGATCAATTATGAACATTATTAAAAATATTTCTTGAGGGATATGTGTTCTTAAAAAGTACCAAACGAGTATAAAAAGCACCTAATAAACTATTTCATCCGTACAATAACATTTTCAAGTAATATATCCGTGAGAAAGGTGGACTGTAGCCTTAAAGCCTTTTTTAAATTACTGCCAGAAGTGGAACTATATGGTGGTCCTTGGTATTAAAAGCATCTCTTTAGCACGAGCTCATTTCAAAAAGTTTCAGGAAGCCCCTCTGACATCAAAGTGGTCCATTGTTATCGGACGACGAGTCCTCATATTTTAACCAAACAGGTTAATATCCCCTACTCTTCTTGGGGTTCCACGACCAATGTACCTCTATATATCTTAAGTCTCGACGGTAAAACGAATCATGTGCCAAAAAAAAATAGTGTTTAAATGTGTTTCGAGAAACATTTGTTTTAACTTTTGAGAAAATGGTACGGTATTTTAGTTTTAAGGTGTTATCTTTGATCGAAGGTAAAGTAAAGAGAAATACTTACACTTCTATACACTTCTATTATTACTATAAGCTCTGTAAATCACGTGGCTGACTGAAAAGCATCGACTATCTCTGAGTACGAGATATTTGGTCTAACATGTTTATTTTACACGTTTTGTAACACCACCTGTAGATATGAGAATAAACTCTTCTTTACTTCCGTGTGACATAAAATGCATGGCTTCATTTTTTATTTTTTATTCTTAGCAACTCATTCTACTACCCTTTCGAGCTATACGTCTATGTAATATACTACTCTGCTAGGGAAAAGGAAAGTTGAATTTAGAGTAAGTGTACCCACATTTGCGTGGAGAGAGAGAGAGAGAAAGATTGTAAAACCATTTAGGAAATACCACCAGCAGTACAACCAACCGGGATCGAATCCCAATCTCCCCGTCTTCAGCAGTCCAGTATATTGTGAGAGTAGCTCCTTAGATCATGAGGACTCTGAAGCGGGTTGTTACATTCTCTTGTTTTAGACTCGCGAGCAAGGTATTTGGTTCTCCTACTAAATTAATTGTCTACATAAATAAAGCAGTAGGCTACTTATTTACTTTTTAAATGAATTCCAGGACAACCTTGGAAGATATTCAAGAACTGTTGAGGTTATCATGTGGAGAAAATAAAACTCTATGGTTCTACTGGATAATCATTAGATTAATTTTGGCCAAAATAATGTTTTGATATTAAAACTGTTAATACAATGCCCTTTTTTCACGTTCCCTACACTCCCACCTTGAGGAAGATTGTATGAGTGATTAGTAACTACTTACCTGCATTGTATTAACAAACCAAACTTGACTAACTATTAACATTGAAAACATTAGCCATTCCCGTTTTTCTTACCCTTAATACCCCCTCCTTCCCCGAACCCCACACCCATTATCATTTGCCAGCGCTTAGATAGGGCAGTTTAATCTTAGTTTGCCCCTCCCCCCACCCTCTGAAATAATTTTGGGGGTACTTCCTTGCATTCTATAAACGGTAATCTTACTTCTTACACGCGAGGGCGGGGTGAATGTTTTACCTCTGACCTCTTACTGACAAGAAAACATCTCTGACGTTCCAGTCTAGAGTCGCTCCTCGGCTCTCAAGGAAAGACTAACCCAAGGGTCGGCAACGTGGTTCCCGCGGGCGCCATGGCGCCCTTTTGACAGATTTTAGACGCCCACCTTATATTTTGTAATTTTGTACAATTTTTGTTAAATAGTTTTGTTTAATAAATAACAGGATGGTTGTCGAGTATTACTTGAAATTAAACTTCTTTGTTATATATTCATCATTAGTCCTGAATTTATTATTCCATTAATATAGTCATAAATAAGTTTTTAACATTAAACATACTTTAAAATATGCCTCAAAATTTCAGGCTTAAATATTTAAATCTGAAGAATGATAATAGTATAGTTTATGTTTTGTTTATTACATTTAAAATCTTATGTATATTCTCAACTTGTCACTAATAAATACATAAATAAAAGGTGAACATTCAAATATAAAAATTGACATTTTTCTTGGCACCCCCAGAGTAATTTTTTTTTTTTAATAGCTCTTCATGCCTAAAAGGTTGCCGACCCCTGGACTAACCAATCGAAATATAGCTCAGCAGTTATACCTTATCCTGACTCTTCCGAGAGATAGAAGTATTGTAATCGTTGAAAAAATCTAACTCAAGATTTTAATAAGCGTCAACTTTTCATGACCCCTTGGAACCTAAAATGTGGTTTTCGCGTTGCCGTCTGTCTGTCTGTGTGTTTGTATCTCTTCCTAGAGCTGATACCATTTTACCAATAAAGCCAAAACTTGGTATTCAGGGTTTTCAATAAGGTTATTTCGAGAGGTTTTTGGAATTATATATCTAACCCTAAAATTAAGGCTAGCTTACTGAAAAACAACAAAAAAAAGATAAAATTGATTTTATAGAATTTCACAATAGCAGTGTTAATTAAATGTTCTGTCAAGACATGATTATACATCACAAACATAGTGATTGTTTTCATTTACCCACGAAAATGACTTGGAGGGTACTTTACATAGGTATAAATTTCCAATTTTGATCATATTTCTTCTACTATTTGAGATAGGAAATAACTTATAGTTGAAAAGTTATAGAACTATCAAAAATGAAAATATTTAATTTGAAATATAGTTTTATAAAAACAATAGTTGCTAAGATAGGAGCAAATATATTATCATTATTTTATGGGGATCTTTGACAAATGAAATGGATTGGAGAACAGAGATTTATTTTTTCTCAATGGTTGTGTAACAATTTTTATTAATTCATTTATGTTTTTTGTGGAAGGCTTCTGCAACAATGTATATAATTTATTTTCACAAATCTTACGAGTTTTTATTAAATGTCTTTATTTCAAGAGAAAAGACAGATAAATACCGTGCTGTGCACCGTACTATTTTTTTAAAAGTATCTAACCAAAACTATGCCAAACCTGTCTCTGCTTTCCTTAGCTTTCTTCTTCCTAAACATATTTGACAAAGAATAAAAATAAATATTACAGAATAAATTTGGTTTTTTTAGGAATACTAGAAAGCAACCTAGCCCACTTCAGTGGTCGAATGGTATAAGGTGTAAATCTCGCAATAAAATTGCTGATGACGGGGAGATCCGAGTTGAATCCCGGTTGGGTGTACTAAGAGTGTTTTCCTGAATAGTTTTCCAGTATCTCACTCCACGCAAATGCGGGTGAAAACCTTCTTGTCCCTAAAACATTGGCGTAGTTATTAGTGCATGCAACCCAAACTGGCTGTAAGCTACGTGCTAAAATTAAAAATATTGTTTCCCTTAGCCTCGTAATCTTAACTGAGGTTGAACGCAAATACCAAATTTGAAATGATCTATTGAAGAATGAAATCCGTATTAATCTGGATATTTTGGTAAATATAATGTTACGATTGAGTTTAAATTAGTAGACTACTTTAATCATGTTTAGAGATATTTGAAACATTTATTTCCATAGTGTTTATTTTGTTTAGTTAATATGTTTGAAAAATAATTAGGGTGAAGTGGTTAAGGCCTGTAAACCCGGTGTTAGGGTGCATTGCTACTCACAACGGTGCTTGTGTAGTCTATGGCGTTAGACTCGCTGTGCACTTTGTCACAGTTTGCGGGGGTTGTCGAATTCCACCGAGTGTCTTGGATGATGAATGGTTTTAGACATGTAATTTATCGCTTCAACTATATCATTTCTCTCTAAGCAAATGAGGATATACTTCCTTCCTTTAAGTTATCTTCATGCTCTCTACTCCTTTGATCAAGCCGTTAAATAACCCTTGTTTTAGAACGTGTCAAATTTAAAAAAAGAAGATTTGCTCCAGATAAGAACAAACATGACGTTGCAAATACATATACACCGTATTACAACCAGAACAATCCTCGGTCCCGGCACAGATTTATCTGATTACCAAACCCTCCCTTCACCTCTGACAAGACGTGTACTAATCACATCTTGTGAATGTGAGGAATGCCAGGCCTCCACCGTGGTTCGGATTCCACGTTAGGCTGTAGGTCCTCCATTTAATCTCACAATCACCCTACCATTACACATTAGCGTAAGTGCGTACAACCCGAACGGGTAGTAAGTTAATAATAATAATAATAATAATACGACGAGAAATGCTAGAATAAAGTGTTGAGAGAAGGAAGTATAAAATGAAAAGTTTATAAAGTGGAGGTTTATAGAGCTAGTATTAGATGCCAACTAAATAAAGGGAGTAAAAACAGCTAAATAGATGAAGGAGTAAATTAAGAGGTGTAAATACGGAGACTGTAGACATAAAGCATTGACTATTATATAAAAAGTCGACTTCGATGGTCTTGGGGTAATGTGCTCACCCAGGACCCAATGTGCGTGGGTTTGAACCCAACTGAGGTCAACAAATTTTTCTTGAACAATAAAAATCCGTAGCACAATAGAGGTAGTAAAGCTGTTGGTCCCATGGGATTCTAGCATGTAAGAGAACCCTAGAAGGCATATATAAAAATAGGCACAGCTAGTAGATTATTTCACGCCGGCTCATAGAAATTTGGCGTGGAAGGCAACGGGGAGTCATCAAATTTCCTGAACTCCTCTAGTTCATGGGATTTCTACCAGATCGTGCAGGCAGCACTAACCAGCTGAATGCTTGAGCTCGTACCTAGTGCTGGATTTGTAAAAAGCACATCAAACCAACCTTCAGGTTGTTGATTTAAGAAGAAGATGGTTATATAATAGTCAATTGGTAATGGAAGGTAGGCCTAGTAGGATGTAGTGCTAAGAAAATAAAAGAAGGAAAGTAAATAAAGGACGTAAGATAGAGAGGGGAGAGAAAGACTAAGTGAGAAAAGGAGTAGTTAAAGACAAGTCTAGCGATGATACAAATAAAATTATTATTATTATTATTATTATTGTTGTTATTAGCACCACGTCTTACTACCCGTTCGGGTTATACGCACTTACGCTAATGTGTAATGGTAGGGTGATTGTGAGATGAAATGAAGGACCTACAGTTTAACGTGGAATCCGAACCACGGTGGAGATCTGACATTCCACACATGCATAAGATGTGATTAGTACACGTCTTTTCAGAGGTGAAGGGAGGGTTTGGTAATCAGATAAATCTGTGCCGGGACCGAGGATTGAACCCCGGCCACCAGCACAGAAGTCTGACACCTTACCCCTAGACCGCCAGGTCACCCTACAAATAAAAGAAAAGGCGTGTGAGAGTGGTCGAGTAAAAGAGCTATGAAGGAATAAAAGGATGCATCTAAAAATAGAGGAGATATAGAGAACGAAGGGAAAAGGCAAGCGCCGAGAGAAAAAACTAGATGGTTGCAGTGAAGAAAGTAGTAGATGGAATGAAAGTAAGGATTAAAAAAGTGAGAAATAAATCAGAAAGAATATTGCCATTTCAAGGGAAATAATAGGGACACAAAGTTTGAACAAATTAGTTGAATGAGTAGGTTTAAAAGATAAAGGGTGGATAGAAGTAGTGTAAATTAGTTTTTATTGAGTGATATTTATTCATTACTAGGATAAAATGTCCATTTCGTGTAATAAACTATCGCGCTAAATATGGGTGAGCATGCTTGGATGAAGCATGACTATAGAAGAGGTAATTCAGGCTTTCGCCGCACGCTCGAAGGTGTCAATTTGAAGCCATTTCGCTAGCCAACCAGGTACTAGCAATGATAGACAATGTTTGCTAGCCGGTATTGTGAGAGGCTAATCTTTAACCAACAACAGCGCCACCACTTCTCCGAACTAACTCCAGACTAACACACAAAGTAAGTTTAAAACATGGAGTCACATATTTTATGTAACAACTGACAAGGCACGGATCGAATCCTGTACGATCGATGACAGCCATTTGTATGAAGATTAGCTGCGCTATCCGCAAGTGTATTGTTTCATTATTTGGACCTACCTCAATACGGATTGGATAAATGACTCAACTCCCAAGGCAATGCATAAAACACTTTATTTTTATAGACTGCTTAACATAGAATAAAAGTAGGAATGGAATTTATTTATCGTCAGGATGCGAGGCCTATTATGATTCTTTGTACCAAACTTGATATCCGATACGTATTTAATAGCTTGCCTTGCGTTTCTTTGTGTATTTGAGTTTTGATTAGGACAAGAATAATTCAATATTGTAGCATTACTCTAATTGACAAGACTTCCCAGGTTGATTCAAGATATGGAAACAATTAATAAATTTTATGTTGTTATATTAGATATAACAAAAATTGTATTTTAAGACATTTAGATATGAACATTCTCGCATTATATGCACTTCAGGCTCTATACTTTTGAGGGGTTTATATTATTTTACTGCGCGTAGCTCCATCTAGATAGTGTGTAACATATAAGCACAAAATTAAGCCTAGTTTAATTAAAACTGGTATATAATATTGCGTGTCTGGGCTATAACAATCGTAACCCGGTAGTGGAAAGATTATCCAGTACTAATGTAACTTTGCCCAGGCCACGCCCGAATGTATTAATAAAACATCCTTTCCGTGGAAGCTCTTTTCATGTCCCGATGAGATGAGATTATGGTGCTAGTGAGTATGAGGTTGTGGAACCAGTGGAAACTCTTAAACCTCGCTTTAGCCTAACTAACCAAACCCTAGTGATCGTTGGGGTAGTTCCCCTTTCGGGAAAATTACTCAAGGCACCACCCGGGAGTCTAACTCATAACCCCTAGGCTCGTAGACAGGTGCACTACACCACTACACCACGGGACCGATTATACTTGGCACAGAGATAGCTCTCTGGACATTGTAGGGTTAGCTTTTAGGGCCCATGATAATTACTCCTAGCCTGTAGAAATATTAATGATGATACAATATTTTCATAAAGCTATTAGCAAACAGTGATTGGCACAATGTCCAATTTTATTTTGAACAAATCCAGAGAAAAACTAACAGTTCTATGAAAAGTAGACCTCGCTCCTTCCATGTCCTTATCATTTCTAGAATTTTAAGATTTATCTTTGTATTTCAAGTTTAAATATTTCCTATAATTTCTCATTGGGTTTAATGTTGATATTTTCCCTTAGTGATTAAGTTAGACCGAAAACAAATTAATTAATTAATTATATACTCAATAGTAGCTTACATTAAGCGTATAGTCCGAATTGGTAGTAAAACGCAGTTCTAAAAAACTATATTAATAGATGATAGCCATTGTTTCTATGGTTAAAAATGTTAATCTCATATTATATGTTATGGAAAAAAACTGTTCTAGCTACTAGATTGATTGCTTAGAATTATAAATGCAAATCACTTGGGATGAGCTATTAAACGAAAAATCTTCAGAGCAGCTACCATAATGAAATGGTTATCTATATTTAAAACTATGAACATACATAGCTCGACCTAGACTCTAATAATATCCCTGCCAAGTTTCGTTAAAATTGTTCAACGCATTCGGCAATTATCGCAAAACACAAATCTTTGAGGCTGCCATCTTGAAACTTATAGTCAGATAGAAAAACAATGTGTAAGTGTTGTTTGGCCTAAGTTGAATAAATTCCCCTGCCAAATTGTGTTAAAATTGTTCAACTCATTTGACAGTTATTGCGGAACACAAATCCGGACAAAGAGACGAAATGCCAAATGGTCACGTTACGTTGCCTTTCATCGCTCTATCAATAAAATATCTAAACGAATGACGTTTAATGACCAATATAGATGTCAGCTCTAGAAATAATTTAAATACAGGTATGTTGGGGTTTCGACATTCCGCGTCGGGTACCTACAAATAATCAAAACAACATAATTCATTTAAGCTTTTAAAAACAACGACGCAATAAATTTCTGTACGCAATATGATCTCGGAACCCTAAACTCAGTTCATAGTGAAATTTCAACTCTCATATATCAAGACGCGAGACCGCTTGCGGTGCCGTCCAAACCAGTGATAATGAAACGGTGTACAAGATGGGTTCGTTGCGGGTAGAGACGATAATGAGTGCGCATGAGTACAACGAACTGCACATGATATATTTAGGTCGGCTTTTTATTACTCTCGCACCACACATTTGTTGTTTTTATTTGAAGTCTTGGCGTTAAATTGGATCGATGCAAGCTCGAGTTCAGTTAGCAGTTTGTGAGTAGGGATTTGGTATTGGTAGAAAGATACCAATCGATAAGTACTTTACTCATTTTTAGTATTGGAAAAAAGTATCGATAGCCTACTCGTATCGATAGAGAAGTATCGATATGGTGCTAAACTCATTTTAAGTAGGTCTATAGAAAAATAGTTTCCAAACCGTACTCATATTGAAAGAGAAGTATCAGTAAGCTACTTATGTTTAGTATAAAGAAAAAGTATCGATACCGTGTTCGTTTCAAAATAAAAATATCGATACTGCACTTGTATTAAAAGAAAGGTATTGAGACCCGCGAATATCAGTATCAAAATAGTAAGCAGAATTTAAAGCATCAGACCCTCTGGCACTAATGTAACCCTGTATCTAATATAACCCTGGCACTAACCTAGCCCTGGTACTAACTTAACTTTGGCACTAAGCTCACCCTGACACTAGTCTGATATTTAATCTAATATAACCCTGCGACCAACAAAATTCTGGCACTAACCTGATTTGACGTACTGATTTGATATATGTTTTAAAAGTGCCCGTTAAATATCAAAAATAATAATAATTAATAACGTCTATATTTATTTTTTAAAGTGTAAACTAATTTTAAATTTCTGTACATATTTCAATTAAACTAAATTTGTTTGAAAAATGATGCCTGAACACGATAATGAAACCCGGGAACTTTGATATAACGTGTCTACCACTGAATTATCCTAGAATTGTCTCGAGTAAAGAGTATTAGTCCCTTGATAGCTATTCCCATAAAATTGGAATTTAATATACGCCTCTTGTTGATTTGAACCAAAGAGACCAGTTTAAACCTTTTAATGCTCTACTTAATAAACACAGACGTCTTAAGCTAATGCCATCCTCTTTCGATTATCTTTGGAGTAAACGTACGACTATAATTAAACTAACTAAATAGATGGATGGATGAAATGATTGGTAAAGAAAGAGAGATAAAAAGGCGAGGTGGTTTAGTAAAAGAGCATTAATAAAATACGCACACCATGTGTCGTTTTCTTGCGGCTGACCAAGATAATGAGAATGCTGAAAGTAAATTATATATTCAGGTCAGTACTTACATTCAAACCAACTATAAGTTTATGTCCGTAGGATGAAATCGTTGATTACATTCATTTAGCGATGAAAAAAAACCCTGCATGACTTATGGATTAATAAATCAATTTATATGTATCGCGAACCACGAGTTAATTAACCCTTTTTATTGAGGAAACTCATCAAACGTCATTATTAAATGCTATTCAGAGATTCTTCCCGTTATTTAATATGTTCACACTTGTAGAATTTATTTTAGCACGTTAGGTACCCACATATGTGGGTGTGTGGTCTAAGTAGCTAGATTCGCATGGTATTTTATCACTGCTGAAGGAGAGGTTGGAGTTCGAATACAGACCAAGTAAACTGAAATTGGTTTTACACATAAGATTTCCACTTTATTTTTATATCCACTTCCCCCTCTAACGTTTATGCATTCCTGTTAAACTAGTGCTACCCTCCTCATCACAATACCCTGTATTAAATGAAATAATAAAGGAAAAAGCAGGTTAAGAGCGTGCATCATAGCAGGCCCAATTCAGCTCTCGGCTTGTGCGAGGTTTGGGAGTAAAAGGGAAAATAAATCAACCACGATATTCCAGACATGTGTGCAGTGCATTCGTATTTGAATTTGAATGAATCGAAATTTTCCGCGGTCACGATGGGAGACAAAGTTTTTTCTTAATAACTACAGTATGTCCCTATTATGACAGAATGAAGTTTTGTGCACAGTTCTTATCTGTGAAGCCATTCCAAAATGGTCACAAACGGCCATTTCAACGCAGGTTTGATCCAAATATCATTTAATATTTCAACAATGTTCTGTATTAGAAACATCTATTAACTCATTATATCCATTAATGTTTAATCAGAAATTATCCACGTGCAATAGTGTTTGTGTAAATTTACGATTTCGAACGAACTGT
The DNA here is from genome assembly GCA_902141375.1 of Timema poppense. NCBI lineage: Eukaryota > Metazoa > Arthropoda > Insecta > Phasmatodea > Timematidae > Timema > Timema poppense. The sequence goes on along the minus strand of CABFOV010006131.1, from coordinate 17,082 downwards.
ACCACAGAGTTGGTGGGCATGTGATGCATGCTCTTAAAGATGCTAAATGGAAGAGCACTGAGACTTGTTACAAAAGTTTAGAAATCCCACAATATTAAAAAAATCGTTTGCTATTTTTTTGTTTTGTTTACCAAAAAAATTTAGGCGACAATAATTATCAGCACGTTTCTAATTAGTCGAAAAGTTTATTTTTCATATTAATTTTTTTAAATAACTAATTAACTCGAAAATATGGTACTTCCGAAATTAAAGAAAAAGGTCAGAAACGTAGATCAAGCCTTCCCCTATTAAATAAAATCATGTTTTGAGAGGGTCACCACAGAACATTTTAAAATACTGTGTAATTGTTTTGTAGGATTCAATGTAAGTTAGGATACATATTTAAAATAAAACACTCTAAGATTAAAGTTTAAAATGTTCAACTGTTCAAAACTTTCCCCTTTATATTTATTGAAAACAATATTTAAAAATATTGAATCACTTAATAAATAATCAGGATTTTCTAAACGCTTGCAACGCTTCTAAGTGCTCTCCAATATAACACTTGTGAACAAACTTCAGCTATCCCAAATTGTCACAATAATGAATTCAATGTCATGAACGTTAAATTTATAGTTTGTGAATATATCATTCTAGCTAAAGCTTTTAAAATAGCCATAATCAGGCCTTGAATTATATAGTTGCAGCCTTGGATGTACATTATCGCGTTATTCAAAAGGTTTTATTGACCATTCACCATTTTGTAATTTTCCAGGATAATCTATGTTCAAGAAAATAGATCATTCATGATTCTTTCTCCAGAGACAAAATATTCTGGTGGAAACTAGTCCTTCATTTGGACCTTTTGATTGGGAATGTATCAGGAGAAAGTATCAGATAAGAAAAACTTTTTAGGAACTATGCCATTGGGACTTGGAATGTCAGGACACTGAAACTGAGGAAAAATGGAAATCCCAAAGATCGAAATGGAGACACAAAATATATATAATATGAGTGTAAGCTTAAGTGGAAGTGGAAGGGACGCGATAAAAGGTTTTTGCAGTTTTTATCTCATAGCATTTATTTTGGTCAAAAGAAATCAAATATTTCTTCAATATAAACATAGAGTTTAACTTTATTTACATGGTGATAGCAACAGTTGTTGAATATCTGTCAAGTGTGTCCTAAAATTTCATGTCAATTTTTTCTCTTCATTTAAAAAGTTTGTCACTTAATGCTGCTATGCTCATGATCAATATTCAACAACTGTTGATATCATCATGTGAAGAAAATTAAGCTCTATGTTTCTACTAGAGCAATATTTGATTTATTTTGTAGAAAAAAAAATGTTTTGCTATAAAAATTGCAAAAGTACTACACTTAGCTCGCGTATGGTGTAAAGACCAAGGAGATATCAAAGCTGGAGGATATTATATTTACTATTTGGAAGTAATTCTTTCTGAGAGAGCGGTAGCTACTATAATCAGAAAAGTAATGAATCAAAGTGTCATTAAAGTGCAAGCATGTAACGACGGATTAGTGTCCTGTATTTAGCGACAGCCCTTGTTTGAAACGTCCTTATGTACAGGTGTTCTTATGTTAAGGAAAATGTAATAAAGGGTGCACTTAAAAAGAAAATTTTACTTTGTGATCAAATATTTTTTCGGTGGATACACTAAGCTAATATAATACCTTAAATACAGTTTTTTTACGTGATACTTTGTACAATCCCACATTTTTTAAATATTTTCTTGGCAAACTCTATTGGACCATCGTGGCACTGGCACCCCATTTGAGAACCATAGATAAAATGCAGCAGTGTTTCCCAAACTGAGGTAAGCGTGTCCTTGAATTTTATTAAATATATTCATATACAATAGTAAGTAAATCTTTATTTAAATTCGGGACGGCCGTTTTTACTGTATAATATAGAAGATGTTTGTTTATAATTAATTTTATAAATAGCTTTAATGGTTACATATGCTAGGCCGTGAACCTTAAAGGGATACAGGACTTTAGAAAGTTCGGGAAACACTGAAAAAAAATCAATACAATTTTTTTTAACAAGGCTTACGAAATAATATTAGAAAGTCATATTACAGCGCACTTTAAAAAATGACCCAAAGACTCCCGATTATGACAAAATGGCTATAGCTTCTAAACATTGCATATAGTCCTGCTTCCCCCCCCCTACCCCCCACACCTCTATCAAATGAAATGTCTGGAAACCCCACTGAAACAAGTAGCAATTGATTCGACGATGGTCTCGTGTGTTCCTCTAATAGAGCAAGAGAAGGCACTCCAGTGCTGAAATATCACGAACAGTTGGAGTTCTGTATCTGTTTGTGGGAAACTATCTCAGGAATGAAGATCTCCCGAAAAGTAAGAGGTAATGATGATGGCGTGCCCCGTAGGAAAGGGGGAAGAAGAGTACACTTGACGTGTGTGTTGCGGTGTGCACGGGGCAAGACAAACATCGCAACACAAATTACGACAGGGGTGGCCAAATAATGGGAGGCCCGATTCTGTTTTGCACGGAGCAAAGATAGTGAAGTATTTCTTTAGATGTTTCAGTAGTTGAGAGTAGTCAGGCAGCATCATAAGGTTCAGGCTTCAATTCTAGTTGAAAGATCAACATTTTTTCATTATGTTGATTAATGTATTCAATAAATGTGCCTTAAAGAGTCCATCTAAGCCGTTTCGGTGGCCGCATGGTCTAAGGCATCACTCTCGCAATAGACTAGATGACTAGACTTTTGATGACGGGGATAATGTGGTTCGATCCTCATCGAGTGTAATTAGGGTGGTTGTTCCTCAATGGTTTCCCAACTTCTCCACGCAAATGTGGATACATTCTCTCTAGATTCAACCTTCCTAATCCTTAATCCTTTAGCGTAATTATCACTAACCCGAATGGGTAGTAACACGCGTTGCTAAAAAAATAAGTCCAACTCACAGTCGCTTAACCGTGAAATTAGATACAAGATGGCGATCAAAGCAGAAAACATAACCAAGTGCGGTTTTACGCAGTTTCCCTTTCGTAGAAGTAAATTTAGGACGAGTCTAATAGTTATCTAGTTTTGATATAAAACTTTTTAAACTTATTTAATTTTTTTAACTACAGAAAACCACACTAAGATGTTACGACTGTTTCGAGCTGTCACCTATCTAATCTAGATGTTACACATAAGGTTAGACGTGATCTTAAATTTAAAGTGTCCGTTAAGTTGGTAGGCAAGCCTATATCAACCAATTATTAAATAATTAACAACGCATTGTTTTATTATTAATTTTAAACATAAAAAAGCAACCCAATAGTCAAAAATGTAGGGCCTATTTATGAAAAAATATCTGTAAAACTATTTTGTAAATGTATTTAATAAAATCGTTTGTCATTTGCTTTTGATTGTATTTCACTGTTTTAAATATCACCAATAATATTTGTGTTGCTTTTCATTTTTCTTTGATATCTAGTCTTGATACAAGAATGCATTTAAATACTCTCAAAATTACAGAATTGAAATACTAAATTAATACTATTGAATTGATAACTTTTCTGAGATATTATTTAACTGAGCAGAAAGCTAAAAAAATCGCATGACGAATAGTGGGGCAATTCGTACTTCCTGTATTTTATATGTTTTGAAGATATTACGATTTTATTATAAAAATATTTAAAGATTTAAAATTTAATGTTTAGTAAACATATTATTATTGGTTTTTTAATCATTACCTTGAATTCCCTAATATTAATCATGACCTTTTGTTAATTTTCCAAGTGCGATAAAATTATATTTTAAACAAAATAAAAACTTTTACTATTGAATGTAAACTTAGATTATGGTTGAGTGTATAATTATTTGAAGGACAAGCAACCATATTGGAATGAAGTATATCTAATTCATTTCACCCACAAAACGTTTATTTATCTCTGGAGTTAGTAGCTTTCAAAGCGAATTGACAATTTAAATTAAAAGCATGAGCATCTATTTTGTAAGCAGAAATCTAGTAGTACCATATAAGTAACATAGTGACATATAATTTAAATATGTACACTACTTTACCCTGAGAGAGAGCAGTCTTACTTTGATATGTTACACTATGGCCCTCTCTTATTAGATACTCCGTGGTGTAGTTTGTGAAGGTAAGACTGTTATAGTTTAGTGTATTCGGAGTGTACAGTCGTCATTATGTTTTCAAAAGGACTGAAAAGACGGTCATTTTTATGAAATAAAAATGCATTAACATCTAAAAATTATTGTAATCATATTGCGTTTATTGTGTACATTTATAAAATACCTGGTTATTTAAGAAAAAAATTACCAATTATCTTAACCTAGAACGGCACACTTAGCACTGAATAGCCAGCCCATATATTTATTTTTATCACCACGTCTATCCGTTCAGGTTATACGCATATGTACTCTTTACTTTGTTAAAGATTAGGAAGGTTGAATTACAGTAAGTGTTCCTGAATTTACGTGGAGAAATAGTGGAAAACCATTTAGGAAAAAGTACCTGACTGGGATTAGAACTCTGAGCTCTCCGTCATCAGCAGTCTAGTCCAACGGTTCCCAAAGTGTGTTCCGCGGAGCACTAGGTACTCCGTGGAGCATCTCCAAGTGCTCCACGAAGAGATCGGAAAGAAAAATAATTAAAATAAATGTGACAAGATCTCAAAACTGTGAATTTGTGTGGCCATGAACTGTGCATAGGTAAGTATCGGGTAGAGATTATTTAACTTCTGCAGTATTTTGTGAAGCAGAGTAGGTACAGTCTTATCAAGGCGAAGTGCATGTCATGCGTCACCTGTCAGCTTTGCCCCCTCGAACCTTCTTTGAACCATGCAAAGCATCGAGAACGTATGTGAAGCCCACATAAAGCACTCGGCGAAACCAGACCGAGAGAGACTCGAAGGTGCCAGCTAACCCCTTCTCTCTGAGAACTTCACCTTGCTTTCAGATACGATTGTTAGCTTCGACACATTTCCAGAATTTTCTGGTAAGTTTTGATTCCATATTAAATTATCGCCTCCGATTAGTTTAAGTTCAATCAGTATTCAGTCGAAAGTCTAAACTAATCAAGTCGCGTTGTAGAGTTATTTATTTATGCTTGTGGTATGTGCTTTTCAATATATTTTTTTAAATAATTACGTCGCTATAACTTTTCGGATCTTCTCTTCTGAGTACGAGATTTTTTGTAGCACCTACGTAGGGATTCATAAAATATTGATTTCTGGCTGAAATCAATATCCTTAAAAGAAAAAAATCTTAAACCCCCTGTGGCAATACCTCCAATGGCCAGCGATAAAGTACAGGCGTTTAAAAGAAAATCAATCTTTGGGTGGAATCAACGAAAAATTGAAATCTAGACAGCTTGCCTATAGTAAAATAATTCAGAGAACTATCTATACTCCGACATACGTGGAGATATCTTAAATAAGTTTCACATTCACCTGCTAAGTTTGCTTGATAGTTTCAACTGTTATTTTCCGAAAGAACTCCAAGAAAAAAGAAAATAAAACTTTTGGATTGTAAGCCCGTGCTCTTATGTTTTGGAAAAGCCTGACATCGCAGCAGTATGAGTGCTCTATTAATTTGACAAGTTTTGCGATAAAAGATAATTTTGCAACGAAGAAGTCACTATTAGAATTTTAGTGTCAGCTAAAAGACTAATTTGAAGTTTTGTCAAATAAAGCAAAAATCATCGTTCTACCCTTTGTAACAACAACTTACTTAAGTAAATCAGGATCCTCTGCGGCTAATAAAACAAAATACAGAGCCAGATATTCGGTTGCAGCCGTCCCAAATCTAACCAGATACAGCCACATTGTCCAAATCTAAACAGTCCCATCTCTCTCGTTAAAATATAAGTTTACTGTCTATACTTTAACGTTCTTTTTTATGCCAAATTACTTTTTTACGGCTGTAAAAATGGATTTAAATATCATATCTATGTGGGTAACATATTGTGGATCTCTAATACCTGCTTTGATTGCATTCTCAAATGTTTTACGTTACCTTATGTTTTTTGTGGTTTATTTCATTATGTAGTTTAATAACATTTATAATAAAATAAAACCTTATGTTTATCATGCCCAAATGCTTAAAATTTTGTTTCAGCCATGAATACTGCTGTCATTCGGTTTAGTAGCTATACAGGTGCTATGTGAAAATGTGGTCACCCTTATACCAAAGACACGATGGACAAAATTGGTGTTTTAAGAAAACGGTAATTAGAGTCTCAATATTTAATTAGTTCAAATGGGAAGAATTAAGCTTAGATTCAAATCTAAGCAATTTAGAAAAAATAATTTCTTTTGCTATACGATAAAATATCGAAACTACCTTAAACCTTAAAAATGTAGTTAGGTGAAAACAGTAAGAAATACACATTCGTGACTTTGGCAACAGGGTAAACGATAGTTCTCCGTGACGAATTTCTCTCCTGAGAAGTGTCCCGTGATATGAAAAGTTTGGGAACCGCTGGTCTAGACTATTGAGAGATTAATGCCTTATACCATGCGGCCACTGAAGCGGGTCAACCCATACAGTTCAGGAATTATAGTATGTGTATAAAATAACCACAAGAGTCACCAACCAGGTGTGAAAAAAAGAAAAGGAGATCAAATTTGCACTAGCGTAACAAATTTATTTGAAATTAATATAAAAACCAAGGCCGGTGAATTTTGACTGCGTGGTCACGTAAGTCCCTGAAACAGTATTTTGGCCATATCTGAAATGGAGCAGTGTGGGTGGATATAGTAATGTTCAAGTATGTTGGAACGCACTCAGGTATGGCGGGGTGGAGCAGAGGGGGGAAGGGGGGCACCGCACACAGACGAGCGACGTTACCAACCCGGCAATTAAGGGCGGTACAGCACCTTTATTTATGACGGCCACAATGAGAGCTGGAGCACGGAAGACAGAGAAAGAGACGAAGGAGAAGAGAGGGAGGGGGGGTCAGAGGGGAACTGAGATAAGCCAAAGAAGGGGCTGCCATCCTCACCACAGCGCCCAACAAGTTTTAATAACGGGGGTGGACGAGAGACTATAAAGTGAAATCTCCCACAACGGACGCCTCTGAATAAACAACTCCCCAATAACGGTATTTCCCAGTAACGCTAGTGACGCATATGTATGCTTAAAGATCTCTTAGCAACGGACAAAAATCTAAAACACCAGGCCTTACACAGTGGGACTATCAGGAATGCCAATGTCTCACGTGAAGTGTAGACAGTCCCACCTCCACCCTTTAGTCAAATTGTCTAAAATAGCCTACGTTTTAATGAATATGGTACTCCAAGGTCATACCTTTCACCCCTTCCGTGTCATCAGTGAGGGTTGTTCCAGTATTTTAGTCCGTATATACTCATGCACACATGGATAGTATAGAATGCCTACAGTTCAAATTTAATTTTATTTGAGTATTGTTCTGTGTATTATACAATCTGTAGAGTAAGCTACGTTCGGTATTTATTCATTAGTCATAACTATCCTGTATTACTGTACAATACAGATAGATTTCTATGGTTAATACCCAAAGTGTAAGCCTATAGGTTCATATAGATTAAACTGTCCAAGCAGTATGATATTTTAATTATTTTTAATGTTGTTTTTTTTTCAAATAATGGACACGTCTTCTTAATTATACAGCTTATTTATCTTGGAATGTGTCTGTTACTAAGATATTTCACTTGTATTAGGAGTCTGTTGAGGAAGAGACATCAAAGCCGAGCATACATCTAGCGAGCCAAGCTCAACGAGCATAAACAAAAAATGTCTGCTAAACGAACATAAGCGCGCACGAACGTACTCGAATGAATAGAAACGAGCAACCAGACCGCAAATTTTTGTGTTCGTCGACGTTCCGGCTGTACAGTGGAGATTTATTTCATCTTCAGATTATAAATGCTGTGGTTAAAAGAATAAAAATAATAATTACAAGTGCTATATTTATTTTATATGCTTAAGTTATTTTATAGTCGGAATCAGAAGAGTTCCAGAGCACAGGAAAATTGTCTACGTAACTGATAAAAGATAGGATTGTAAAGTCTGTTCAGCGTAGGAATTGTTTCCTGAAAGGCCCTTTTCCCTACCAAAAATATATTATATATTAGGATATTGGTAGGAAAAAGAGCTTTCAGAGAGTAATTCCTACCGTGAATGGAGTATATCTTCTTGTCAAGGCAATTGCGCACTCAAAACTGATGGAAAATAGAGAATATTGTCCACACTTGGCTCGCACATTTGAGCAAGAGCGACATTTTGTTTTATATATCTACAGGCGATGGATCGCATTTGCTGGTGTTTTATATTATTTGTTTGTGCTCGTATGTGATATTTGTCACGCCCACACTCGTTCTTTCGAGTTCGTTCGTTCAACTATGTACTCGTTCAGGTTAGTTCGTTCGGCTATGTGCTCGTTCAGGTTAATTCGTTCAACTATGTGCTCGTTCAGGTTTATTCGTCAGGTCTATACGCATCGTAAGAAAATACAAACTTTTTTTTTTGTGGTAAACAATGATAACATTTCACACCATTAATGTTATTTTTTAGATAGTGATACTTCCTATCAAAAGTTACAGTTGCACATCACATGACTAGACGTATGAATATATTAAACGTGTTTTAGTAACTTTTATAGCAAAAAAGTTTCTCTCTATCTAAATCAAAGTACATCTTAAAGTTAAAAAAGTTACTTAAACTATTTTAATATTTTCAAACGTTAAGCCCTGTGATTTGAAGCTGTCTCTTTATATGGAGTATTAATACATATGATGTGATACAAGAAAATTATATTAAAATATTATCAAAGTTGACATCAAAAAGTTCGTATTTTCTAAACTATTACTATCACTAGAAAACTTATTTATATATTATATATTATTTATATATATATATTTATATACACATAATATATATTCATATATATATATATATATATTTATATATTATATATACATATATAATATATATTTATATATTATATATACATATATAATATATATTTATAAATTATATATACATATATATTTATATATGATATATAAATATATATACATATATATTTATATATGATATATAAATATATTTACATATATATTTATTTATATATAATATATACATATATATTTATATATTATATATAATATAAGCTATATAATATAGGCTATATATATATCTATATAATATAAGCTATATATAAAATATAGGCTCTATATATATATATATATATAGAGCCTATATTTCTCGTTCGTTGTATATATATATATATATATATACACACTAAAACCTCAATCATACAAACCTCATTAGTTCGGATTTTGTTTCGTTCGGATTATGGTTACGTTGTTTAATTTTACTTATTACTGTTTTACAGCTTCTTCAAACTCACTTCACTGACCAAATGGTTTTAGACGTCACTCTCGTGTTGGAATGGCCTGTTTATGACGGGGATATCGGGGTTCGAAACCAGGTTGGATCAATTTAGGGTGTTTTTTCCTTAATGGTTTCCCACTCTCCTTACACGTGAATGCGGGTAGCTTGCCTCCCGTCCCTATTCCAGTACAGTAACTATCATATATGTGTATAGCCTGAACAGGTAGTAAGACGCGGTGATAGATAAAAGAGCACCGATGAAAACTTGTTGGCGGCCCTGCACTCAAGAGCCCAGCTAGTAAGGCAACGAGGAGCAACGAGATGTTAAAGCAATGTTATGGTATCTCTGTTACTGGTTTACAAAGATACTGATCTAAATAATCCAGACCTATATAATTTAATGAGAACGGCGATTCATTTATTCATTGCTACAAGTTGTGTCGCGTTAACACTTTGATGACTTGAAATAAAACGCAAAGACAAAACGACGAACGTTACATAATTCTTCTCCCTCATCCTTATTTTTTAAATTTTATTTCACGTTTTACTACCCGTCAAGGTTATCAACATACTTTTCAATGATGGGCTAGGGATGATGAATATAAATTTTAGAGGAAATGTACCCACATTTGTGTGTAAGGAGCGTGATAGACCTCTTAGGACGGTTTGTGATCTCCTACCCCTCCCCTCCCATGACCTTGCTGGCAATGGAAAAAACAGACTAGATCAGGCGTGTCAAAATAAGGGCCACATTGCACATTAAAAATAGTGAGGAGACCACATTTTAAAACAAATTATTTACTGTCACTATCTTGAATAAAAATTAGTACATTATTAATAAAAGAACAATAAGACTAATCCTATATTTGTTACGAAAAAATTGGAGCTTTTATTTAGAATTATGGCGTTACGGGGCTGCCGCATGCTCAGCGAGAAAGTATCAATCGCCATCAGGTCACACACGGCTTAAAATATAAGGGTCTGTGTCGTTTTATGGAACTACTTCCCTATTCAGTATAAGCTTATACTCCCTTTTATCTTTCCCACACAACCAACCTTTGTAATTACAATAAGAAAGAAATGGCAATTAAACTACTAAACTTCTTACCTCAAACTAAAGAGGAAAGATTGCTGGAAGTTTTCAAAAACCTAAACATTCTATGTTGTGATCCTATCATATTCCCACATTATTTTTGGATTAATAAAACTTAAACTCTATGGTTGTTAAGGAAAAAGAGCGCTGTTGGGATCTTTTTACTTTATTTTTGCGTGAGCCATATTTTGAAATAACGCATCGTAGAATAAATATTGTGTGATAGCTGAAAGTTTGCGAGGCGATTGTTCGCTTACCAAGGTGGAATCCGAACCACGGTAGCCTGGCATTCCAAACATTCACAAGTTGCGATTAATACACGTCTTGTCAGAGGTGATAGGAAGGGTTTGGCAATCAGATAAATCTGTGCCGGGACCGAGCATTGAACCCCGGACCCCCAGCACAGAAGTCTGGGAACCTTACCGTTAAGACCAGCAGGTCAACTAAATATAGTATTAGTAGTGTGAACTGCTGAAGGAAAGACGACACAGTTTGCACACGTCAGACGATTTGTTATATGCAGAATCTGGATAGAATTATAATTTTTACAATCCATAAGCTTCACCGCTCCTCCCCCCACCCCACACACATACACAAAAAATCTAAGACTTTATGAAATTCAAGATGCATCGTCACAGATATTCATAAACACATTCTTCGTATCAGGGTGTGCCAATTCGGTCTATGAAAATAGACGACGTATTGGCTAAAAAATATGACTCTTTTCGTGTGTAGGTTTTTAACAAGTTCCATCGAGTAACACGCATTTGTAGCTCCTAGCAATATTCCATACACTTCACAAACCGACAATTCTACGGTTTTGAAAAACCATTTGTTAGTTAATTATTATTATTATTATTATTATTAGCACCACGTCTTACTACCCGTTCGGGCTATACGCACTTACGCTAATGTGTAATGGTAGGGTGATTGTGAGATGAAATGAAGGACATACAGTTTAACGTGGAATCCGAACCACGGTGGAGGCCCGGCATTCCCCACATTCACAAGATGTCTTGTCAGAGGTGAAGGAAGGGTTTGGTAATCAGATAAATCTGTGCCAGGACCAAGGATTGAACCCCGGCCACCAGCACAGAAGTCCGACACCTTACCCCTAGACCGCCAGGCCACCTACTTGTTTGTTAGTCTCTAAAGAGTTTGTATTTACTTGGTTACTAAAAAAAGTAAATAATAAACGAAAGTACAACTTAAAATAGTTTCCTTAAAATCCCCTGTAATATATTGTTTAGTTTTAAAGGAAAGAAGAAATGTCTGTGAGCTGAAAGAGGAGGCAGAGGAGATGGCGCATTGGCAGTCTAAGTTCACTGACAAAAAGTAATGGACCTGTCTTAAGACAGAACACCTAAAATATAAATAAACTAACAATAACGGAGATATATATATGTAAAATAATGTCGTACAAGTTTATTTATAAGATTCTATGGTTTCTGCGGTGTATCCTTTTTCTATTTCGCTCTTTATATAAACCAATACAAAATTGTGAATGTGATATAGGCTATATAAATGTATTTAGTCATATAATGAATCATTTAGATGTTCTAAATGTAATTAAGTTACAGTAATTCAAACTACAAATTTCCATATAAAATGTAATATCTTGTGTATATATATATATATATGTGTGTACAATTTTGTATTAGTTTATATAGATAACAAAAAAGAGATAAATAAGTACACGTTACAGAAACCATTGAACCATAGAAAAAAACTTATATAAACATTTTTGAAAATCTTTAGATCTACTTTCATTACGCCAATATATGAAACCAAGAGCTACCCACATCAATGGTTACGGGGAACAATGATTCAACCTTGTTTGGTCTAGTTTGCTGTTAAGGGTAAGATCAGGGTTTGAGTCCCGATTGAATATATCTAGATGTTTTTTTCCTTAAATGTTTTCTCGCTCTTTATTTCCATAAAGTATTCTAGTAGAAATACATTTTATGAGGAAAAAACACCTCAGTACAGCGGGCTGGGATTCGAACCCCAAGTTCCTGGTAACCCAGTCCCCTGCGAACCAGACAAGACTAATTTAGTACCTTAGTCAATGAGTCTACCAGCATGGGTCACTTGTACTTAAAATCAAAGTTTAAAAAATACTACCTAGTCTTCTTTCAAATAACGTACAAATTTTCATGACTGCTAGTAACAGACATGATGTCCATTCACTAAGTCATCTTGTAATTAATTCAGTAGAAAAAAAAAAGTTTCTTGTGTACAATCCAGGCATGTCCTGTTTAGATTTATTCCGTCGTAAGTGTTAGGAGAATGTGAAGTCGTACAAATATTGATTGTATTAAAATTCTTTTCACTGGTAAGGTTCGGTGAATCTTTGTTCTTAGATCATAGTTGCCAGTTTACATGATGAGTCATTCGGGACTAAACACAACTAAACAACTTAATAGCATCAGATAAATTTTAAAGAGCACCTATATAATCTAATTTATTTAGACCGTCACAAATCTGAGTATAACATAAAACCTTACGTTTAATAAAGTTAAAAAAGCAGCACCTACCAAAATATGGGTGTTCAGTCCCGAGTGAATCATCCTGAATCATTATTGTTCTATGATAAATATATGATTATAAATCCTCTAGGATTATAATCACTGTTGTTAAATTCTTCAACATTACTTAATTGAAAGCATTAGTGAGAATGGATTTCAAACACTAGCAACAATTTTAATCTATATTAATTTTCTTCAAGAATTCTTGTAAAAAAAGAACTCTATTATAGAATTATGATAATTTTATTCGAGCAAACAACCCACTTTAAAGTAAATCTGATTGAGATTGAATGATAGATATATTTAAGAGAATTAGACACGTGAGCATGAAAATATTGTTTCAAAAATCACAAACTTAAAATTAAACTTAAATAAAAAGTATTTAATGTGAATTAATATATATTTAGGCTATATTCTACATACATACATACATACATGTATACATACATGTAGGCCCTATTTATGTATATATAATGTAGCATATATATATAAATAATATATATTTATAGCTTTGAATACGAAATAATGAAAAAATGCATATTTAAAAAAATTTAAAGCCCTGAAAATGTCTGAGAATTTCAAAATTTAGAAAGTATGACAACCCTGTGAATTTAGTTCATAAGGATAGTTATTGTTATGCAATAAATGACTATGACAATGGCAGACATAAGGTTTTCTTTCTAAATATTCTATTACAATTTTTTTATTTAATATATATTGCAAAAGTATTAATGTGAATATATATATATATATATATATATAAAGTATTAATGTGTGTGTGTATATANCAAAAGTATTAATGTGAATATATATATATATATATATATATAAAGTATTAATGTGACTATATATATATATACATAGTCACATTAATACTTTTGCAAAATATATTAAATAAAAAAATAGTAATGGAATATTTAGAAAGAAAACCTTATGTCTGCCATTGTCATAGTCATTTATTGCATAACAATAACTATCCTTATAAACCAAATTCACAGGGTTGTCATACTTTCTAAATTTTGAAATTCTCAGATATTTACAGGGCTTTCAATTTTTTTAAATATGCATTTTTTTCATTATTTCGTATTCAAAGCTATAAATATATTTTAAAAAATATTTTCACTGTTTTTTTTATTAAACTATTGACACAAAAGTTATCAAAAACAAATTTATCGGTGCTGTTCATGAAATTGTTTGAATAGCAGTTAAAACTGATAGCATACACTATTTTACATCGTATTTCAAAATCAATGCAAAAATATCTTATAGATCCGGTGATTTCTTAAATTTCATTTCTTTTGTTCTGTCATAACAAATTCCATGACTTTTCCAAGTTTTCTTTGTTTTATAATTTCGTATCAAACTTAATTCAGTAAAACCTAATTAGTTCTGAGCAATTGGAGCAAGATAAGTTTGGATTGGTTAAAAGTTTTGCTTATACAATAATAACAACTTAAAATTTTCCCCTGATCCACCGATTGAATAAGTGAGGAGGCGTTTATGGACAAGTATGGACAAGAATGGGCAAGATACGCCCTCAATACTCTATCCATTAGGTGAGTCAAGCCTGCCCAAAAGCTTGTTCTCACTTTTAACGAGATTAGGCGAAAAACTTTATTTGGCGCAAAAAAGGAAGAGGCTACTGGGGAATGGAGGAGGTTACCTCATTATGAGACACATACCCTGTGCTCATCAGAAGACATTGTTAGGATAGTCAAGTCTAGTATATTATGGTGGGCAAGACAAGCATATCGAATGGGAGAATCTAAAACAAAGTTCAAAATATTGACTGCCAAACCCAATGGGAAGACCTAGATGCAGATGGGAGGATAACATTAGAATGGACATGGAAGAGATAGGGTGTAATGAGGTGGACTGAATAGAACTAGCTCAAGATAAGGATAGGGTGTAATGAGGTGGACTGAATATAACTAGCTCAAGATAGGGATAGGGTGTAATGAAGAGGACTGTATATAACTAGCTCAAGATAGGGATAGGGTGTAATGAAGAGGACTGTATATAACTAGCTCAAGATAGAGATAGGGTGTAATGAAGAGGACTGTATATAACTAGCTCAAGATAGGGATAGCGTGGGATGAGGTGTACTGTATATAACTAGCTCAAGATAGGGATAGGGTGTAATGAAGAGGACTGAATATAAATAGCTCAAGATAGAGATAGGGTGTAATGAGATGGACTGAATAGAACTAGCTCAAGATAGGAATAGGGTGTAATGAAGAGGACTGTATATAACTAGCTCAAGATAGGGATAGGGTGTAATGAAGAGGACTGTATATAACTAGCTTTGTATATAACTAGCTCAAGATAGAGATAGGGTGTAATGAAGAGGACTGTATATAACTAGCTCAAGATAGAGATAGGGTGTAAATGTTGTAAGAAAAAAAATTGTAGGACAAAATAGAAGACTAAAAAATGTTAACAATGTTTTCTTGTCAAAGATTGCGGGCGCTCATGCATTCGGGTTTATTGAGGCTGTTTTTTTTCGTAAATTGGTTTCCCGCTCTTTCTCCACACGAACGCAGCCTCATTCATGATAAATGGCACCGAAAAGTAGATCTACAGCTCAATTTATTTTAGAAAAGAACCTTATTTGTCAGCTAAAAACGTTGATAGATCTTTCACGTGTGCATACGTCAATTCATGTTATCCACATCTGTCACTTTTGATTTATATTATCAATGCCTATTAATTAACTCTAATAATATAGTAAAATATTATTATTGTATGCCACGGAAAGGTATATATATGTTAACGGGCCATTCCTATGAATATTGGAGTGACAGCTACGCACTATTCGTGGGGCGAGACTGGCTCTCAAACTGAAAACTGCCACAAGTTGGCAACGATGCCAGAGTATGACAGCCCGGATATCATCGCCTGCCATAAGGTTGAGTTCCGTGCATAATCTACCATGACCGACCTCCCAAAAGGAACGCACCCGTACCGTAGTTAAGATATAACTTATGTCGTTGCGCGCGATGCAGCGCACATAAACATTTAACAGAAGACGTCTTTAGCATTCGCAAACAGAAGCACACGTGCTTACGTGCTCGATGTGTTTCCTTAGAGATGACCGTTCTAAGAATTCCGTCTGATGCGTTTATTCAATTCAAGTCTCATAGTACTGGCGTTTATATATTCACCAGCTACAATACTGTACTAACAATATTTGATTTAAGGTGACAGGGTAGGCAAGGCTACTGCTAGAAACTGCATCGGCACTTGCCTGGAGGTGTGTGTGTGTGTAAAACCCAGATTGGTGCCCAGTGCAGCTAAAATCAAGTAAAAGTTGGAGGTGCTATCTTTGACAATAAAGTTGGATTTTTTTTTAATTTTACATTTGAAAAATTACTTAAGTCACCCTATATTGCTGTGTCTCTCAAATTTTATTAATACTTTCCCAAATAATCTAATCCCACATGTTAAAGTAATGAAACTAATTTGAGAAGGCTTAAGAAGAATAAGAAATGTGGAAACAGTTTTTTTCAGTGCCCCAATCAACTATCGATCAGAAATAGCCAAAATCGTCGTGAATCATCTATATCTGAATTTATTTAAACTTAAATCAAACGTGGTGGATGCGGAAGGGTATATGCCAAGCTCCTCCACGGACATCTCGATTACACCCCCTTTTCCATTTATCCTCCCAGCAGTCAAGGAACTCCTAGTTTGAATATCACTGGCCTGCACGCTCCCGAGCACAATCAAGGTCTATTTAACCTTAGAAGGTAAACGTACGTACCCGGCCGGTTGTGGATGGTGTTGAGTCTGGAAATAAACTACGCTGTTGACGACGACGGAGAGAGAAAATAAAATAAACTAGAACAAATGTTTGACCAGTCGTGGGACCATGGTAGTAAAAACAAAACAAGTGCGGTAGTGAGCACGTGTCCGGTAGATCCACGCACTTTCCACCGACCACGGTAAGTGCTGGGAACAGAACTCTTATCAAAGTTCGCTCAGCAGGCTGGTTTGCGACTGTGCTGTTGCATTCCCTTAACTCGTCTTATTTGTTCGTTATCTTAACGAGTTATGACTGTACAGTTACATTCCCTTTACTCGTCTTATTTGTTCATTATCT